>JANHFM010007017.1:13553-26002 GCA_032468115.1 Grayia smithii
CGGATGGCTGACATCTCAGTACCCTCAGCGTAAAAAAGTTCAAGATACTTTGAAACCCTACCTTCAGCTTTATGAAATGACAGTAGACTTTAATACCAAATATAGGAACTGGATGGATGGAATATTCACTAAAGTGAATCCAGATCAAGTTGATCAAGACACGGGAAACACTTGGCGTGCACTGTATAAGTTAGAAAGAACCTTCCACGACTCTCCCAATGCTTTATTTCTAACAACAAGGATCAAGACAAAGGTGGAAGAATTTAAGGAACACATTCCATTGATTCAAGTAATCTGCAACCCTGGTTTGCAAGATCGTCATTGGGAGGCCATGTCAAATATAGTTGGGTACCCTCTGAAACCTTCTGAAGATTCAACTGTCTCTTCTTATATTGATATGCATCTTGAACAATATTTAGAAAAATTTGAAACCATTAGTGAAACAGCCAGCAAAGAACATTCCCTTGAAAAGGCCATGGTGAAAATGATTTCAGAATGGGATGGGATGGAATTTATTCTCCTTCCTTATAGAGAAACAGGGACTTATATTTTATCAGCCGTAGATGACATTCAAATGTTGCTGGATGACCACATAGTCAAAACTCAGACCATGAGAGGATCTCCTTTTATCAAACCTTATGAGAAAAAAATGAGGTATTGTAGAGATTTGCTATTATACACAAGTGAACTTGGTTTATTGTGAAATTTCTTTGCTCTAGGAATCAATCTGTCAAGCTATGAGAGGCTGATGTATTGGAAAATGTCAGTTATTGATGTAACATTCAACAGAGGAAGCAGAAAGGTTGGGTCATTTAATGTGTTGAGTGGGAATCTTGAAAGCAAGATCAGAAATATTTGGTCACTCCTATTTCTGTAGAGGTCAAAGGGAATAGCCTTGAGGGACAGGAAGAAGAACTGCTGTCAATGCAACAATCAAATAAAAGAAAACTGAGTCTGAGACAGAACTGTAGCGGTCTTAGACAAGCTCCTCCCTATTTTATATAAACATAAAGAAGGGCAAGGTTCCTTTAAACTTGCAAGATTCTGTTACTGTAACTTTACAATAAAAAGTTATTGTAGTGTAGCATTAGTCTACACTACTTTGATTTTCTATCTTGAAGGGCCGACACTTTCTCCCTAAAATTCATTTCACTCCAGTTTGTTTCTTCATGGGGTTCTGAAGAGCAAAAGAAAATTGTAGGTTGTACACATAGAGTAGGGAAAATAATACATTCTGCAAGTATATTTTATTTTGCCAGGAGAGACATTTTGATTTCATAGGACTTTTGTTATCTCCAGGGTGAAAAACATGACAAGATTCAAAATACGATTTTCCAAAAAGTTATAAACAAGAGGATGGGAGAGGTTGTGTTTTTAAAAAATTCTTACCTACTTTTTTGTCTGTGACTTGACTTGGTCTAAGGCGGGGGACTATTGTGCTCCTCCTCTTTTTGCTGTGCTATTTATCTCTCCAGGAATGCAATTATTACAGCTTTTGCTAGCTCTTAGAACTCTTTTAGGGATCTGAATGTACATTGACCAGCTCATACACAGTGCTTCTTTTAAATAATTCAATTGTCCTTTGGCAGTATTCAGGGTGCATTGTGACAGAGGTTTGTGCTAATTGGTTGTATCTTTTATTTATGTCTATCATGTATTTTGAAAATAGAACCTGGGACTTCTTGGTTCAGAAGGTGAATCTGATACATGCCAAAGTTTGGGCTTTCACAGTAGTAATATGAGTGAAAACATACTCTTACTGAGTCCACAGATTATTGAATAGCGGTCCTCTTGATTATGAATCTCTGTCCAAAATGTGGGCTTTGCTGTCTTTGTTTTTTAAATGCAGATGGACTGCTGAATCTAGTTCTGATGGGTTTGTTCTCTTATGTTGTGTCATGCATTTATGAAGCGATTGTTTTGTTTCCCCAATGTACAAATCTACAAATGGCTCACTGCATTGTACTGCATATATCATGTCACTCAGTTTGGCAAAATGATTCTGCCCTTCCAGTAGCATATTGATACTAAGTCTGCTTAGGGTGCTGTTCTCACATGAGGATATGGGCCAAAATGACAGTCTTTTTGATAGTAATGGAAATATGCAAGGTTTACTCATCCTTTCATCCTTTCGGGGTAGATAAACTGAGGACCCAGATTGTTGGGGGCAATGAACTGACTTTGTAAAAATGCCACGGACATGTACAAGGAATGAAGGAATTTGCTGAGCATATTGGCTTGTGATTAATTGTAAGCCGCCCTGAGTCTCCGGAGAAGGGCAGGATATAAGTGGGATTAAAAAAAAAAAATAGATCCTATTTTATAGGCAAATGCAAAATTTATTCACCAAATACATAGAAATGGACTCACTAGCTCCAGAAAGACTATGATTTGAATAAAACACTGCTCAGAGTTGAATAGCAGTAGGACTAGCACAGACTTATATATTGCTTCATAGTCCTTTACAGCACTTTCTAAGCAGTTTACAGAGTCAGTGTATTGCCCCCCCCCTCAACAATCTGGGCCCTCATTTTACCGACCTCGAAAGGATGGAAGCCGGAATTAACCTTGAGCCAGTCAGAATTGAACTGTTGGCAGCCAGTAGAGTTAGCCTGCAATACTACATTCTAACCACTGCATCACCATACATTACCATATATTATAGGACTTGCAATAACTGCATGATTCCTTGGTTCAGAGAGCTTCAGTCTCTCATTTGCAGGAAGATACAGTATTTGATCATTTCCAGGTTTACTTTTTGTTGGCTATGCTGATAAAAGCTCAGAAAACATCCACAATTAAACCCCCTGCACCTGTTTTTCTGAATGCATGAAAAATTCAAGGTGCAATATAATTCAAGGTGCATTTCCTCAAGATTTTTAGAAAAAAAAAGTACTTGTCAATTGTTAAGTCAGGACACGAAAAGAGAGGCAGGACGATTGTAATGAAGTAAAACAACCGTTGATTATAGGCAACAGGGAACAACAACAAAATAACTACAAACTGAGGACTGCCTGAGGCTGCAGCTCCTTTTACCGGGAGCTGTCCAGCCTGTTAGCCACTGACAGCAGGAAAATGAACCAATGAGTGAAGGCTGATGTAAGACTCACTCCTACTTGCATATTCAACATCAATAATTTGAATCAAGCCTTAGGCCAAGATGACGTACACAAGGAAAAGAGGACCATGAAAGGCTTTATTGGCATTTGGCACATCAAACCAGAGTAAACCTTTTAATTATCTAAGCACATTTCCATGTTATTAACATAAATTATTCCTGCCCTGTCATAGTTGGAGGTTGCCTAGGCACCAGTGGTGGGTTGCGCCCAGGTCGGTCCGGTTCTATAGAACCGGTAGTAAAACTGGTGGGAGGCTCTGCCCACCCACCCTGATGTCATCATGGGTAATCTGCGCATGTGCAGAAGCTTCTGCGCATGCGCGCACGTGCTCCCATTGCATAGTAAAGGTAAGTGGAACAGTGGTGGGTTGCTCCAGGTTTGGCCCGGTTCACGCGATCCGGTAGTGGTGACGGTGTTATGTCACCGAATCGGTTCTCCACGGCCGGGAGCTGGGCCCACCTGCGCGCCTGTACTTACGGTTTTCTGCTCTGCGCATGCGCAGAGCGCTTGTTTTGAGGTTTTTTCCCCTAAAAAAGTTAGTGCGCATGCACGGAACACGCATTTGGCGTGTGCGCTTGTTTCGCTCGCGTGCACGCGCTTGCTTCGCTTGTGCGCATGCACCGGTCACACACAAAGCGAGTGCATGAAGAGAACCGGTAGTAAAGGTAAGTAGAACCCACCCCTGAAGTGGAACCTACCTCTGCTAGGAACAGAAGGTGGCACTAACTCTGAGCTGGTTTGCTGAAGAATAAACTTTTTGATGGAAAGAGATAGTGAAGAATAGAGAGTACAGGATTTACAACAGTTCATTTAGTGACTGTTCAAAGTTACAATGGCCCAGAAAAAAGTGACTTATGACCTTTTTTCATACTTATGACCTTTGTAGCATGATCATGTGATCAAAATTCAGGTGCTTGGCAACTGACTCATACTTATGACCATTGCTGTGTCCCAAGGATATGTTTTGACCAAAGTCACTGGGGAAGCCAGAGTCACTTAACAACCATGTTACTAGCTTATCAACTGCAGTGATTCACTTAACAACTATGGCAAGAAAGGATGTAAAATGGGGAAAACTCACTTAACAAATGTCTCACTTCGCAACATAAATTTTAGGTGCAATTGTGGTCATACAGTAAATCGAGGACTGCCAGTATGACAACTCACAGAGGGATCCCTCGAGTTACATATTTTGTTGAAATACATTTTGCTGAATTTTTTTTTATTTTAATTTTTTTATTTCCACTTATATCCCCGCCCTTCTCCGGAGACTCAGGGCGGCTTACAATTTTCAAGCACGACTCAATATGCTCAGCAAATTCCTTCATTCCTTGTACATGCTTGCTTATTTGGGGGTTTTGCCCCCCCCCCAAGTGGCATTTTTACAAAGTCAGCTTATTGCCCCCAACAATCTGGCTCCTCAGTTTACCTACCCCAAAAGGATGGAAGGCTGAGACAACCTTGAGCCTGGTGAGATTCGAACCAATACTAATTGCAGGCATCTGGAACTAAGCTGAACACTTAGCCAGAGCACTAATTAAGTGCGCCACTGAGGCTCAAATTCAAATTGAATTTTCCCAGTGGCCTCTCAACTAGGTTTTGAACTTGTCCACTGAAAGATGTGCAAGTCCTGTTGAATCTGTTTAACCCATCAATTTAATAACACATTCTTTTATCAATATCCTTGTTGAGGTAGGGATATGAAGGGATTTGAAGAGTAATCGGGGAAATTAAATGTTACCATCTGATTTTTTTGAGGCCCTGAGGTCCAAATAAAAGCCAGGGTACAATAATGTGATCCTGTTTGCAATCCTCTTGTAAACACTTAGTTGCCTGCTGCTATAACAGAAATGAGAAGCAAAGTACCAACTGGATTCTTAAGACATCTATATTTAATACTTCGTGAAGTCACGCATGCTATGACACACACGTATCATGAAATTAGAACCTAATTAATTAATATTTAATAATTATTAATTAATCAATAATTAATAAAAACAAGAACCTAATTAACAATTCACTGTTGACCTCACCCCATTCCTAAGAGGTCTGTAAGGGGCGTGCATAAGCACCAGTGTACTTACCGCCCCTTTCCTAATGTTCCTTTTATTTGTATTCATTTTATGTATTCAATCCATGCTTATACTTATATATATATAAAACCTAATATGTACTTGACAAATGAACAAAATAAATAAAAAATAATACAATATGTCTCCAGATTGCCAATCTTCACAAAGCAGTTGCTGATGCTGAACAGCGTGGAGAGTTGGCCCTGAAAGATGCCCGAATGAAATTGAGCGACATGCAACTGGCTCTGCAAAATTCGAAGGATGAGCTGGCGCGTCTCCTGCGGGATTATCAGGAGCTGATGAATGTCAAACTGGCTCTGGATATTGAGATTGCTACATACCGCACACTGCTCGAAGGCGAAGAATGCAGGTGGGTGCCATCTTGTGATGTATCGGGTCTCCGAGTGAAACATACCTATTTGCATGTTTCTTGTGTGTTGATTTTACCCAATCTTAAACATAGGAATATACACACAGATACCTGTCATCGTAGCTGTTCTGCTTTTTCTATAACTGTGCATGAAATACAGCCTGTACATCCACTGTCTTCCCCATTAAATTTTTGTTTGTTTGTCCATCAGTCTTTTTCGGCCTATAACCAAGATCTTGTCCTAGGGTTGGCGCCTGTATGTTTTTCTATTGAGTCTCTTTTCAGAGTTCTGTAGGCTTCCTCCACTGATTGTTTTCTTAGAAAATTCCTAGAATTTCCAGTCGAAGACAAATAGTACATTTGATGGATGCCAAATTAGAAAAAAAAAATGCATTTAGTTCATCCATTTTAGAAGGCTGTCTTTCTTCAACCATACTGTCCCTGGGTCTGATTCTTAGTTTATTCAGTTTTGAGCAGTTTTTTTCTTCCTTCCTCTTTCTCTCTCTTTCAGTTTCTTTTTGCCTAGCACGATTCAGCCTGTAGGATAAAACTCCAAAGGGCTCCAAGGAGAGGACATTATATAGAGGACATTTTCCCCAAACTCAGCAATAGCAAACATTTTCATTGGAAACAACAAGAGTCCTGTCAATGAAAAGTGATATCAGATATTTTGTAGCTAAAATGATTTTTCTCTTTCTGCCCCTAAATATGTTGTCTCCTTAAACATGATGTCTAACTTTTACCGCCAAATCTAGAGTATATGTTATGGTATATTTAGCCAGTAAATAAAAGTGATTCTCAAGCTGTCAGTAGGAAGTTTAGAATGTGGCAATTGTGTGTGTGTGTGTGTGTGTGTGTGTATCTGCATGCAAATATTAATATTTGTATGGCACATTTCCAATGATGTTGAAATGTCTGAATGTTCAATGTACATATTTAGGAAGCACTACATGCTGTTCACTATCATCAGTATAGTAGAAGACATTTCCACCCATCCATAATTTGCATTAACATTAGCTGAGAATGCTTCTAGCATGGGGTAGACTTTTAAGAATGTAAATAAATAATATATGCTTGTATAATTGCAAGTAAATAACTAAAACTATGTTTCCTATACAATCTGGAATTAATTGTAGTTGCTATGTCTACCATAATACTGCTTAGTCATTATTCATAGTAAGGATTGGTTGCTGACTTGGAGAAAGACACATAAAGTTATCCTTCACTCCTGATATTTTTAATTAGTGGTGAAAATTCAGAAGAGAAAAAACTGCACAGATATAGAAGCAATCTTTCCTCAAATAAGTTTTTATAAACAAAGTAAATACGCCTTAGGCTTGTATTCTATATAAAATGTGTGCTGGAAATTAAATCTGGTTCTCTCTGTGCAATATCTTTACATTTTAAGATTTCATCAATTTGCAATCCAAATGTGTGTACATTTACTCCTAAAGTAACTCTGCCTATGTTCGACAGATTTTCTTCCAAGTTAGCTGCCTTGGTTCATACCATAACTTAGTCTCCTACCATCTGATGCCCTTCAGATGGGTTGTAGATATTTTAATTTCCTAGGGTTAATAGGGATTGGTCTACACCAGATTGGGAAAAGCTGTCCTCAACTGCCAGGCCAAGAGTTGTGTTGTCTTCAGCCTAGTGATTATGGTGGCGGGGAATGAGATGACAACTACTCAGTTTTTCTTTAGAAGAACATCTATGGCTTTACCAATCTCTTTCCCAGACCACTCAAATCAATGGGCTTTTATTGAAAGAGCAAGTAGAAGCTAGCTAGAAATGGAGGACACTTTCATAATTTGTGCTGCACCAAGAGTTTGCAAGATATGTCCGAGGTATTTGGGTAAGGCTCAAAGCCCATCATGTTTAGACCAAGAAAAAAATCTCTCATCCTTTCAAAAGAAAAATAGCAGCTGCATCACCACAATACAACAAAAAAAAGATGTTGAGACCAGACGTGGGCATCACATATTGTAACAACCAGTTCGGCCGGAACTGAAAATGTGAGCACGCGCGCAAATTTAAAATCTTTGACTTCTCTGAAAGGACATTTAGCTTTTAGTAACCTTATTAACCTTATGAGGAAAACCTGTTTTTAAATAGGAAGAGTTCCTAGTTTTCGTTTTGTCTTCCACTACTTAACTATGGTTTGAATCATGATGTGAACTAATGGCAGAAGGACTTGCTGGAAGGCAACTGGGCAAAGTGACATCTTGTGGTCACTTCTTTTGTCGACATGCTTGGAGACCTTAACTTATTCTGGACCAAAATGCTCCTACCAATGCCAGGGCAGAAAGGCTGTGTTGTTCATTTTCCTCACCCCTCTGAGATATTGTAGTTCCATGGTATTCTGGGAATTTCAATGGTGGGCTGGATTTTGGTACTTGGTGTTGGTTGCAGCCAGGGGTGGGTTCTACTTACCTCTCCTACCGTTTCTAAAGGTGCATGTGCTTCGCGTGTGGTTGGGGTGCGTAGAGTGTGCGTCTGGTGTGCATGCGCATGGCGAACGGGCGCTCCTGTGCATGTGCAGAAGCTTTTTTGGGCCAAAAAAGCTCAAAAAAAGTTTTCTGCGCATGCGCGCAAGCGCACTCCACAACCGGGCCATAAGTATGGGCCCGCGGGGGGGCGCGGTCCGGGATGTGTAGAACTGATTCGGTGATGTCACAGCATCACCGTTACCGGATCGCGCGAACCGGACCGAACCGAGGGCAACCCACCACTAGTTGCAGCAGTATCTTCAATTTTGTTGAACAAGAAAACCCAGGGTAGGCATTAATTGTACGACCACTCCCAGAATTCTGTCAACTATTAAAAAATAATAAAAAATAATAACTACTGAAGGGAGTGGGGGGTGGCCAGCGTTGATGCCAAACCGCATGTACTTACGAGTGCGTGCATGTGCCTGAGCGAACCGGTAGCAACGGATTTTGCCATCCTCTAACTGGTTGTAAAGCGCTGTGAAATAGTAGATAAGTCTAAGTGCTATTGCTATTATGTGTGTTGGTGTAGTTTGTTTCTGAGCCTTGCTTCAGGCCACTGTCTGATTCAGTACATTGGAAAAACCTTATGCTGTAGTAACCCTTGAACTAAATGCATTTTTTTTCTCGAGGTGAAATAATTGCCAGTAGTTACACAGGTGTAAAAAAAGGAATAATCTGTATATACACCAACATTTTTAGCCACATTTGTTCATGTACTTTACACTGGTTAATGTCTGACCCTGAAGAACAGCAGATGCTATGGTGAACTCCTGTTGCCATCTAGATAAGCCTGAAGGGCAATAAGAGTCAGGATTGTCTTCCCCTCAAGATGTTTTTGTACAAAGCAGATGAGCACTCTGGCCTCAGGAGGGCGCTCTTAAGACAGTCCCATCAAGGCAGCTTGTTCCTGAGATCACAATGCTAACTGGGTGCAGGTTTTGCATCCTATGAGAAGATGAGGGAAACTGGTAGAGAGGTTGCACCATCTATGCTGCAACATAGTCGCCGATTGCTACAAAATGCTTTCTTGTGGGTTTGTGGTTGAGCCACAGAGTGGGCATGGCCATTTTGCACCAGGTTGTTTCCTCACGGCTGAAACGTAAGTTCTGCCAGCATGAGAGCGGCAGCCTCCTCTTCCCCCCTTCCCAGTTATGTCTGCAGTGGACAAGAACCTATCGGAATTTTTTTCTGCTCAGACATGGAAGGCAGGATCCCCTGAGGGAGGGTGAACCACTGCAAGCTGGCTGAAAAGATTACTGTGCAACCTGTTTCAATCCCCTCCCAAATCCTAATCCTTCATGTGACCCCCTCCAAACTCAGGGATGTGCTTCAGAATGGTGCATCAATGTTATGCAGCTGCCCTGCCTCGTACACAATTCCCCTTATAAGGGGATGTAGATTGTTTAATCCTCACAAGTTTCCCTAGGAATTTTTTTGTTTTGTTTTGTTTTAATTTGTTTAATAAAATTGCTGTCTTTTCTATCAGGAAGGAAAGGCAGAGAAACTGTAAGCTTCCATGGGCTGGCAGGGATAGGAACCAATTATAGCTAAGAGCTCCAGCCCATCAAAGCCAATTTATTTTTCTTTTTTTCCATTCAGTCTGAAGCTGATGACTTTTTTGCACTAACTTCTCAGAAATAGATTCTAAGTTAAAGGATTTCTCTCTAATTGTAGAGCATCCAATCCTGGGCGTTCTTTTGAACTCACCTATCTGTAGTGGCATATGCAAAATCTGTTTTATGCTTTTCATAAGAAAAGTATAACTCTGCAGCTTTGTTCACTGGTGGCACTAATCCATAATGTGATTACTTTGAACCGGTGTGATGTGGGTTCTTCTTTTCAGTAGTCCAGTCAAACTTTAAATGGCTTAGTTATGTGTATAAACCCTCTCTGTTGTATAACAAACGATGGGAGGGTCAATCAAATCAAATCTTTATTATAGACAAAGACCAACAAAAATGGAAAGGTCTGGTTGAAAAATAGCTAAAAAGCTAGCAGAGACAGTACTTGAAGAAAATATGTCAGCTGCTGGAATCTCCAGGAGCAGCAAGCTATTTTAAGGCAGTTTTGGGATATTGTCCAAAGGCAGGAAAGAATAAATGCAGCTGACATAGCCCCTCAGTGAGCTTAACTTCCACAGGAATTTCCTTATACATAATCAGGTCTGTTTCCTGGTTATATGTGTGTTCTGTTTGACAAATCATGCGTCTAAAGCCTTCTTCATCCTGGAGAATTTCTGATTTTTTTTTTTTTACTTCAATGTTCAATCAGGGGAGTTGTGGTCTCAGGAGAGAAGGAGACCAAGGATGTCTGGTCCAGGGAGAACAGTTTCTAGAAGGATTTTTGGAGGTGCAACTTACATCCCTCACCCAAATACATCAATGTCTCAGTACCCAAATTCCTATTTTTTACATATAGACAATGCAAGGAAAGAAGTGTGTGTGTGTGTGTGTGTGTGAGAGAGAGAGAGAGAGGGGGGGGATGGGACACAAAGTATGCTTTCTTTTATTTTGTTGCCCATCTGAAAGAGAATTTAAAGTGACAGTTTGTTCCTTGTTTTTTACTTGATACTTTCTACCCATATCTTTATTTGCAAGGACAGGGCCTTAAAGGCTATGAGCTATACATGATAAAGATAATTGACTTATACACACATTGTTTTCTCTTTCTTGCCTATAGGATGTCTGGAGAACTTACTGCCCCTGTGAGCATGTGTAAGTATTTCATTTACGTTAATTAGCCATGAAGGCCCATGATAATATACTTGTTTGCACAGACTTTATTGTTTAATATTAATACTGAATAATTTAGAAATCTTGAAAAAAATTCTATCACTGACAAGAGGATCAAATAAGAAATATTACACTGTGCATGTATCCTGCCTATCCTATTTTATAGTGTTGATGAGAATAATAATTTAGATAAAAAATGAGACATGAGGCTTTAAGAAAAGGTAACTAAAATGGATTAAGTTGTGGTCAATTCAAACGGAAACAAAAACAGTCTATTTGTTAAATAGAAGAAGGAATTAGAAGTTTTTAGCCTTATAAGATAGATCTGCAATGGCATATGAGAAAGACCTTGGGAGAAAGACCTTGGGAGAGGAGCAACTAAGACGATTAAAGGCCTGGAGACTAAAATGTATGAAGAACAGTGGCAGGAACCTACTATGGCTAGTCTAGAGAAAAGAAGGACTAGATTATTCCAGTATTGGAGGGGCTGCCCCATTGAGGGTCAACTTATTTACCAAAGCACCAGAAAGCAAGACAAGAAACAATGGATGGAAACTAATGAAGGAGAGAAGCAAACTGGAATTAAGGAGAAACTTCCTAACAGTGAGGAAAATTAACCAATGGAACAGCTTGCCTTCAGAAGTTGTGGGTGCTCCATCACTGGAGGATTTTAAGAAGAGACTGGGCATCCATCTGTCTGAAATGGTAGAGGGTCTCCTGCTTGAGCAGGTGGCTGGACCAGAAGACATCCAAGGTCCCTTCCAGCTCTATTCTGATAGACTGCACAAAGAGACACTGTGAAGGGAATGGTCAGATAAGAGATAGTATAGTGGTAGCTGGGTAGTGTGCGTGGCAACTAGACCCTCCCTAGCTTCTCAGGCTGTAAAGGAGAGTGGGGCAGGGAGGGAGGATTGAACTTTCAGACTTGCAAGATTCTCTCAATGAAGCTTTCCAATAAAGTAAAATTAGCTTGCCTGGCTAATGATTCCTATTTAGCTTACCTCGCAGGGCTGACAAGAACAGATGAAGAAACAGACATCATGTAGATTGAAAGCTACTTTTATTAGAACAGCTTTAGTCACAGAGTCTTGCAAGTCTGAATGTGCTCCCCTTTCTGTCTCCCTCTTTTATCTTCTTTATCTCCCTCTTTATCTATGAATTAAGCTGGTCAGTTGGGGTGGGGCTGGCACTTTCCTTGCTTGGGCTAAAATCTTGCTTATCTGATCCTTGCCTTGGTAGTAGATCTTCCATTTCTTCTCCAAGGCCATCCTCTATGAGCACAGCAAGCGATATCCCTTGATATTTAACCTTGAACAGCGCCCCACGCTAGATGGGAAATTTGAGGGAGCAATTTGTCAGTAATGCTATTCATGTTGCCTTCAATAGATGGCAGCACTTGTAACCTTAAAAAGCTAAGCAGGGTCCTTCCTGCCTAGTTAGAATTTGGATGGGAGTTCATTTATAATTTCAGGGCCAGGGACTATGAGTGGGGAAATCAGCATCCCAGAATATGAGAATGACTTGGATACGCCCTTGTAGTCCCTAAGACTTGAACATGATGGTCATCCATCAAGTCTTAGAGCAGTGTTTCTCAACCTTGGCCACTGGAAGATGTGTGGACTTCAACTCCCAGAATTCCCCAGCCAGCTGGCTGGGGAATTCTG
>JANHFM010007017.1:34178-49729 GCA_032468115.1 Grayia smithii
TAAAATTTTATAAAACTGTTCAATTAAAAAAAAAAGAGGGACCAGATTGATAGGGGCAATATGCTGATATTATAAAACCACTCAGAGAATGCTGTAAAACACTATGGTGGTATATAAGTCTAAATACTTTTGCTATTGCCATTGCTGAATCAAACACGTATATTTGGTAGTTCAAAACTAATTCTTCTGTGAAACACTTGTAAAATATGAATCATACAACATTAAATTATTAGAATAATCTATTAGTAGGCAGATTGAAATAGTAACTGGACATGTTGAATGCTGGAAGGCTGTAGCAAAGTTATTACAGGGCAAGGTGTATCTCATATATTTCCTTTAACCTTTTGCCTTTCCTAGGAATCTTGCAGCCTTTAAGAGCAGTAGAGAAGTTACCTAATCATTAATGCACACATTACAGAAATAAGTGTAGCATAAATTTGGTGGCATTACCACCATTACATATTCTGTATATAGTTACTGAACCAGACACTTTCTTCCATATTCAGTTTTGAAAACAGGCAGATTGTTTACTATATTTTTGACAGAAAATATGGTCACTAATTTCCTTCATTTGGTCACTGGCTCATGGCCATTTTTTTAAACAAGTTCACTGATGGAACAGTGAAAGAGTGATATTTTTTTAACCAAATAAAATTGAAAAGCCTGCCACTGCCCCTTTTAGCCCAAGAGAAAAGAAGAATTGTAACACTGTGATGTTTTTCTTCTCCTTCTCTTAAACAAATCACCAGTGATTGCACC
The DNA here is from genome assembly GCA_032468115.1 of Grayia smithii. NCBI lineage: Eukaryota > Metazoa > Chordata > Lepidosauria > Squamata > Grayiidae > Grayia > Grayia smithii. Next base: position 34,938 of record JANHFM010007017.1, read on the forward strand.
AGATGGGAAGAGGAGGTTCATAATTTTTTTTCAATAGAAACCAGATGTTCTCAAACACTTGCCAACAAAAAGTGGCACAGCTGGCAGGAGCATGTTTAAGTGGCAAGGCTATCCACTAATCAAGAGCTGTTATAAACCTCAGGTCATCTCCATGACTGAAGTGGGGGAAAGAGTTGACATTTGAAAAGAATTACTTAAATTGTCTTCATTTCCAGCTGTTTTATGCATAAGGCTGAAGGGCAGAAAAGTCCTTAGTATCTGCCAATGCCACTGAATACCATGATGTATGACTAGAAATATTTTAATTCAAAAGTATTCAATAGAAGAAGAGGTCAGGGTTGAACTGTGGAATCTATCATGCTCTCTGACCTTGGTTATTTACTTGCAGGCATTTCATTACCCAACCAAGTAACATTATCACTACTAGTGAGTGTGGAGTTTGCTCCCTCTTTATATTCAATAGCTTGCCTTGCCAATGTTGATGGTGGTGTGGTTTTTTCATAGTATTTTTTTGACTAAAGTATTGTTTTCTGCTTGATTGATGTTACCCCTGTTTATCTAGTGTTGATTGCTGGAGGGTATGTGTTCTGGTCTTTTTGTTTCTTTTACACTTTTTAAATTGTCTTTTCTGAACGATATGTAAATATGGCTTACCTCTATGTGTCTATTAATGGCTGATTTGCCGGAATGCCAAGCTTCCAAGATTCCTAGCATTTAGGATTTAGTTTGGTCTTTGATGCTTATAGTTTCTGATATTATAGTTGAATCTCTCTATGTGTTGTGAGATTAAGGAGTTTTCATTATAGTTTCTGACTGCTAGTTAGTTTTCATGGATGCACTCTTCTATCTTTTGCCTACAACCAAGCTCAGAGAGCACCAAGGACTCCACAACTTAAATGCTTTTAGTTAGGAAATCCAATACACTTTAAAAAAAAATCCATGTAAAACTTTTTTCTAATATTGCTTGAAACAAACTGCTTGCTTTTTATCAGAACTACAAGTATCAGTGGCAAACATTTATCAAAGAAACAAGCAATGGCGGTGATTGGTGGGGAGTATATTTATTTTCCAAGCTACCAAGCTACCAAGATAATTTCTTGGTATGAGAAAGTAATCTTGGCTACAGATCTTGGTTATTCTGAAGCAAAGAGCAGCATTGCTTGTATAAAACTACATTTTTTTTCTGGCCTTGCCAGATAGGTATGGCTCTTATTAGCATGCAAGGCCACCTAAGACACAGATTACTTCTATAAAAGAGTGACCTTGATAGAAAAATGCTTATTTCGGTTTTAGACCAAATAATGCATAGGTAGGCTCATTAAATTCTCTGCAGCCCGCTGTTTTCATTGGTGCCTTTAGTCCTCAAGCAATTTTCTCTTTAATCAAATTCTATTCGTAGCTGGAAGAAAAAAAAAAACCTTTATTTATTTGTTAATTCATTTGCTTCCTTATTTGCTTTTTAAATCTGAGCACTTTAGTTAGTACTGCCAGATGTAGATCGGTTGTAATAAGAACAAGGGTGTCAAACTCATGGCGTCATGTCATCACGTGACGTATCACAGCTTCCCCCCCCTTCTCTAAACTCTGGGCGGGTGTGGCCAAGGCATGATGCATCTGGCCCATGGGCTGCGAGATTGACACCCCTGTGATAGACCAACAATGAGTACATTTCATTGATTTGTGTTCTGTAATGGTTGATTAGACTGTGAAATATTATAAAGTTATGTATAAGAGCAAGGTTTCCATAGCTTTTCTTAACCATCTTATTTTTAATGTTCAACAAATTGTCTATTTCTCTTTAAAATATTTATATCTGACAAAACTGGAGATAAGTATTTAAAATATCAAAGCAAGAGAATAGAATCATGATAATAGAGAGAGTTTAAAATAGAGTAATATTTCAGAGATATGTAGCCTTGAAAGTTAAATTCTTTATGCTTTAACTAATGTGAGTGATACAATGGATCATATTCTTTTTTTTTCCTTCTGGGATTTCTTGTGATTCATATTGAATAAGAGAACTAAAATAAATTTGTTTTGCATGCTTAGCACCAGAGTAACAAATCTGAAAACTGTACACACAATTTAATGAGTACTGACTAAAAATGTTCAGTTCTATGTGGGGGAGGGGAGGAACTATTTTAATAGAAATAAAACAATTTCTTAGAAACTGCTGTTTTTAATTGGTCATCTATGTTTAAATAATAAGGCCCAAATTTGAAAGAAATTGTTATGAGAGCAATGCTTTTAGACATCCAAAATCTTCAGATAAAATTATTTCTAAATCTAAAAGTAATTAATATTAGATAGAAACAATAGAAATACATTTATTAGGGACTGATTACAGGGATTGAAATAATTTATGATAGTTCATGGAAAGATTTCTGTATATATAAAGGCTTAGAACAAGGTCATAATTGTTTGCAACATGTAAAAGTTGTATTGCTGTCTATTGTGGCCTGTCAGCCATTGGCCCCTCCAACGGCCGAATCAGAGGAGGAGGAGGCGTGGGAGTCAGGATCAGCATCAAGGCAACCTGAGAGCTCTGATAGGGAAGACGGAATGGAGCTGACAGAGAGAGAGGCAAAGGCAGAGCCTGGGCCATCCGTCAGCCCTCAGATGGAGAGTAAACGTTCACCAGGTCTGGAGGTGACTGATGAGGAAGAAGAGAAACAGCTGGGCCCAGTGTCTGATGCAGAAGGCAGAGAAGAGGAGAGCAGTGGAAATCCATGGGCCGATCCTAGGGAAGGAAGAACCACCGCTAGTGAAGGCCCACCTAGCTGTGGGGGGAAAAGGCAAGGAGCAGAGATGAATAGATGTGGCAGACAACTATTCATTTTCCAGCTGGATGCACTTGATAGCCTGAATGGAGAGAGAAACTTTTTGCCGGGGCTGCTGGCACTCCTTATAAAGGAAAATTTGAGTTCACTTCAGAGCAGGGGTGGGTTCTACTTACCTTTACTACTGGTTTTCTTCGTGTACTCGCTTCACTCACATGCACACCAAACGGGCATTCCGCGCATGCACACTACAGTATTTACCAGCTGTAGTGCAGCTTAGAGGGGGAAAAAAGCCCTCTGCACATGCGCAGAACACTTAAGCCCGGCTGCTGGACGCTTTTTAGATATTGCTGCTCGGAAAAAAAGAAGAAAAATACGGTAGGGGCGGGCAAGTGGGCCCAGCTCCTGGCTGCGGAGAACCGGTTCAGTAATGTCACATTGTCACCGCTACCAGATCGTGCGAACCAGGCCAAACCGGAAGCAACCCATCACTGCTTCAGAGGATTTGTGTTTGGGGAGCTGGGTCAGAACACTGTCCTAAAGGAATATGGACAATAAAATGAGTCTGTGAATTATTTTTCAGGAATGTAAAATATATTTATTGGTAATTTTCTTTTAAAACCAGAATAGCAAAGGATATTTTGCATGTTCAGAAATTGATAATTATATTTGGTATTGGGGACATGGTATTCACCATTTGACTTAAAAACTGATGTTCCGTAAGATTTGCTTGTGATGACATTTTACAGCTTTAGAAGTTTAAGAATAACTGTTTAGAAGTCCTGTAAAAAAAGTGGGCTCCTCAAATAGAAGATTTAAGTTTTGTATTTGAGTAGGGAGGAACTACTTGCTGAGGAAGTATATTCTGAAGAGGTCATTCTTTGATATACCATTTTTTTCATGTGGCACTCTTAGTTTGAATAGTGTAAATTGTAATCTCTGAAAGAAATATTTCAGGTTTTAGTCCTATAAAATCTTGCCCTCCTAATGTGTAAACCTGTTTCAGGACAGCTAATAACATTGTTTTTCTCCCCCCAATGTTTTCCCTGTTGTTGTTGTTTTATTTCCAGAGGTTTCTCAATGTGGTAGTCTTCCAAAACAGGATTTGGATTATGATGTTCAAGTAGTCTAACCCAAAATGGACGTTCAATATTGGCTAGGCCATCAGGAGTCTCTAATCTCATTTCTAATAGAACTGACACTTTTTGCTGATTTATGTTCAGTAGTTAAAACACTTTAATAAAAGAAAAATTGAGCTAGAGATGCATAATAAAAAATTTGTAAAGAGAGTTCTACAGAAAAAAAGCTTTGTCAACCTGTACACCAGATGAATGTAATGAAAAACATGTTGAAAAGAACTCTCTTGAAAATACCATTATGGATAGTGTAGATCTGACAGGAAAGAAAATGTTCATTATACTTTGGCTCAACTTAATTATTATGTTTGATAAAGGCTTTTGGCCCCTTTACAATCCATGGAAACATTTGTTAAATGATTTTTTAAAAATACTGTTTCTTTTCTGGAAAAAAAAACCCTGCAAAGCAATTTATGTATTTATTTTAATAATAAATGGTGATAAGATTTCCTTTCTCCATTAGATACAGACACACAGACACACACACAGACACACACACACACACACACACAGAGGGTATTAAATTAGTGAGCTTAGAAAATGTCTTATTATTTCACATTAATTCTAATGACATAGCCATTGCTGAAATTTGTAACAGCATTTTATTAACCTTTCAAATATGCCAGCTTTTCTTTCTTCTGTAATTCCTCAAATTATATCCTTTCAGACTTAAAATGGTGCTGGGCTTTTCATTTCTAAGTATTAAATAAGTTTAAACTTGCACTTTCTAAACTTTAAACTAGTTTAGATAATCTCTTCTCCATCTTCATTCTCTCCTTCAGTTGTATACTGTTATCAGGTTAGGAAAACTAATTAACAATAATTATTGGAAAATAATTGGAATATTTTGAGTTCAGATTGCCTTAATTTACTTGTAATTGCTGCTTCAGAAACACATAATCAAAAACACGTGTAGCCTGAAAGTGTTTTGAATAAAAAGACTCTGCCAAGCAACATCACAGCTTATTGGCATTCCTAAATAAATTACCTGAGGCATCTGGTTGAATGTATATTATATCTTCATCATAATTTTTAGACCATAAAAGTTACAATGGTCTATATAATTGCTGCAGTAGAGCAATATGAAAAGGTAATGATAAAAGACAAATACTGGGGATTCAGGGAATGGGAGACTATATACTATCCATTGCTAAGTGAGTGCCTACCTTAGTAGAAGCAATTATAGGTGAGTGTTTTGGATAAGCTGATAGATCAGGAGTCTGCAACCTTAAACACTCAAAGAGCCATTTTGACCCGTTTCCCACAGAAAAGAAAACACCAGGAGCCACAAAACCCTTCCTGTGCCTATTTGTTGAGTGGTGCAAAACGAACATATATAGTTGAATTAAATGTTCAATATATCATCACTGAAAGTGTCTATGGAGATTCTCAGTCATTTAGGTCATGGTTGTCCCAAAGGTGTTTTTTCAAAAGGCAATTGGACTTGGTTTTTTCCAGTTTCCTTTTGAAAAAGTGCCTTTGGGATAATCAGTAAAATCATTTTAACCCTCACGGATCACTTGTTAGTGTTTTCAGTTAGGTTTCTTACAAGTTATTTGGACCTGCATTTTATTGTCAGTTATTTAGTGATCATCTTTGTGGAAGCCATGGCATTTGAACTTCTCTGGTATTTCAGTGGTTACAATGAAAGCAGATTCAGAGTTTCTTGTACAGAAAAAGAACTTGTAGTAAAATGTTCATTTACTGTTCTCACATCCACAAGTGAGATTTTGCAAGAGGTACAGTTCTGTGAGCTTTAGTCCATACTGAATATATTGAAAGTAACATGTAAGAAAGAAGACAGAAAACATTTGCCAGTAAGTTGTCAGGCTAGATAAACAAAAACATTTTGTTTAAAACTGAGGGTATATATTTTTTTTATTTTATTTTAATTCAATTTATATGCAGCCCTTCTCCTGAAGGACTCAGGGCGGCTCACAATAAAAACATGAAATATACAAAAACATATACGACATAACAAGACAATACAAGATAAAAACAGACAAACAACTAGACAATGCAGAGTTAAAATGGGGCCGATAAAGTACAAATTCAGAAATAATTAAAAAGTCCTAAAAATACTAAAAACAGTTAAAAGTCAACCGTAGCCAGCTTGGTTAAAAAGCCACATCTTCAGGTCGCGGCGGAAGGAGCGAAGGTCAGGAGCGGTCCGAAGTTCAACGGGGAAATCATTCTACAGGGCCGGAGCTGCCACAGAGAAGGCTCTTCCCCTGGGTGCCGCCAGCTGACATTGTCTGTGATGCTGTCATTTTCATTGTCTGTGATGCTGTCATTTTCAGTGATGCTGTCCATTAGACAACCTTGGATGCACCTGAAAAAATAGGACTGTATACACAATTCAACTTTGAATCTTCAGCTCAGTTGTTAGTGAACAAGCTTTAAAGTAAAGCAATGTTACAAATATATATTTCACACAAAACTCTCTTTGATTTTGTAATTACTTTTATTGTCGCCTTTGAACTTTCTTATTTTTTCTAGCATTAAGATACAAGATGCATTAAGATGCTTCTAGCTTCGATTCTAGAAGCAGAATTTATATGTTTTTCCAGAAAGATATTCCATTATCAGTTAGCATGCAGGAGTGGTATTTATTGTCCTATTCCATCATTCACCAGACACAGTAAGCAGTATTTCTAACTGAAATGTTTGAGTAGGAAAACCTGGAATATGGAAGCAATATGACATTGAACTCTATCCACTCTTTATTGGCAAACCTGACTTTCTTTCCTAATAAAATGCTTTCCAAATCCAGAGTTCACACATAGTAATTTTATTAAAAATTACAATTGCAGCAATTACAGCAATAAAAATTAATACAACTAAAAAAGGACAAAAAATAAAACGTAAAAGAAAAACAATAGAAAAATAGAAAAGGAAGATCAAATAATACAGTAAAGAAAAAGAAAGATATATATATAAATAAATGAGTTTCCCCTTCCTCCTAACAAGTATACATAATTTTAGTAATCACCTTCTCTTAAAATATAACAAATGATCTCTTCTTCCTATACCTCTTATCTATGAACAAATAATCAAAGCTTCATTACTTCAGTCCTGATGTAGCAAAATGCATTACAAATTAACAAAAATATTTTCATTTCAGTTTTAACCTGATCAAATAAACTAAATGTATATTCTTTCCTTTTAGTTTTAACAATCTCGATCTTTAGTCTCATCAAAAAAAAGGTCTTAAATTTTCCCCCCACTTTTTCTTTATCCTTTGTCACAAAACTCTTAAAACCTTTAATATGCCTAAATGTAAATCTTGGTTGGTTATTTGTATATGTCCTTTAATTATTCATGGATCATCTATGTATAGTATCTTTTTCCATGTAGCCTATCATTTTTAAATCCACTATTAGATCACTGTCAATCTTGTCAAGTAAAACTTGTTCCCCTTCCGTAGCATTTTTAAACCCAGTCTATTTAGAAATTAATACTCAATGTTAATTTTTTAATTTTATATATATATATATATTCAGTCTGTATTTGTAAGTCAAATTTAAGTGTTCAAATTTAAGTGTTTAATTGTAATCTTATCTTTTTTAAAAAGAATTCAAAACAAATGCATTTTTCCATTGAAGGGATTCTTATAAATAATTCCAAAATTCTGCTGCAGTTGTCAGCTTTGCTTTCCTGGGGATATCATCACTCCACTATTTTTTTCCTTCAAGTCAGATACTATATTTAGTTCTTATAATATGAAGACTTAGAGTATGAAGGATCTCAGTTCTGCTTAAAAATAGGATTATCTTTGGTCTCAGCAAGAATACTATGAAATCTATTTAGCATATCATTGAAATAACACCAGACATATCAGCTTCATTCTTTTACAATATCATAAAATAATATCGGCAAAATGTGTTTTTGAGATTAAAATATGCATCGTATCTCTTTTCACTATTTTGTAATAAGGTATTTCCTTTATTACCAAAAACACCTGTGCTTTCTCTCTGATTCCCTTTTTCCTTTGAAACCCATCAGCAAAATTAATAGGTTTGAACCCATCAGAAAAATTAATAGTTGATCTACAGCAAATGACAGGTAGATCAGAGGAATTATATAAAATAATAGCCTTGAAATATGCTCCACCATCAATCTGTATTTGTGATGCTAAACTACAGATAGGGACCCTATGACCTGCCATATTTTGCTAAGCAACAACTCTCAGTAACTCATAATAGGTAATAATAAAGCATGTTGGAAAGTACTTTAGCAATGTGTAGAGGGTAGTGGGTTCCCCACTCCTGCATTTAACCCACTGTATAAACTTTTTAAAATGGTATATTAACTGGAGATATTTTAAAATTAGAATAGAATAGAATAGAATAGAATAGAATAGAATAGCAGAGTTGGAAGGGCCTTTGGAGGTCTTCTAGCCCAACCCCCTGCTTAGGCAGGAAACCCTACACTACTTTAGACAAATGGTTATCCAACATCTTCTTAAAAACTTCCAGTGTTGGAGTTTTCACAACATCTGGAGGCAAGTTGTTCCAGTGATTAATTGTTCTAACTATCAAGAAATTTCTCCTTAGTTCTAAGTTGCTTCTCTCCTTGATTAGTTTCTATCCATTGCTTCTTGTCCTACCCTCAGGTGCTTTGGAGAATAGCTAGACTCCCTCTTCTTTGTGGCAGCCCCTGAGATATTGGAACACTTCTATCATGTCACCCCTAGTCCAGGGGTGGATTCTACTTACCTTTGCTACCGGTTCTGTAGGTGTACGCGCTTTGCGCGTGGTTGGAGCACGTGGAGCACGTGTTCGACACGTGCACTTGCTTTGCACGTGCCAAATGGGCGCTCCTGCGCATGCGCAGAAGATTTTTTAAGCAAAAAAAGCTCAAAAAAAGCTTTCTGCGCATGCGTGCAAGCGCACTCTGCTGCGCACAGGGAGAGGTAAGTTCGGGCGTGTGGGGGGGGGGCTTCAGTCCGGGACTATTAGAACCAGTTTGGTGACATCACAGCGTCACCGCTACCTATTCTATAGAACTGGACCGAACTGGGAGCAACCCACCACTGCCGTAGTCCTTCTTTTCATTAAACTAGACATACCCAATTCCAGCAACTGTTCTTTGCACACTATGTTTTAGCGTCCAGTTCCCTAATCATCTTTACTGCTCTTCTCTGCATTCTTTCCAGAGTCTCAACATCTTTTTTACATTGTGGCGATCAAAGCTGGATGCATAAGATGCAATCCCCTTCATGGGATTTAGTTTATAGTTGCCTCATCACTCTTATTATCTTCCTTGAATCTGTTTTGACCTGTCTGAATCCTTCTTAATGGCTGCTGTCCACAACTGGACACAATAATCACAAATTGAAACTCACCCGTACAGCATATATTTATTAGAAATAATGACAATGTTTTTAAATTTGTTCAAATTCCATTTAGGGAAAATCTTTCATTTATATTCAACTCTTGTTTCAACCTTTTGAGGTGCTCCCACTGTTGAGGAACGAGATGAGAGAGGCAATATTCTTTATTGGGATTTTCCCATTGAGGATAAAGTGAATGCAAATGCATACAAAGTGCTCCCAGTCATATATAGTTTTGTATTTCCAAGTAGCAGTATATATCTCTCATGGCTGAGTTCCCAAGGAATAGTTCTGGAGAAAAAAAGATGGATGCAACTATTATTGAAAAACATTGTCACTTGTCAAACCTGTTCTGGATTTGCTTGTATCAAAATGTAATACAATATTGCCTTTGTGAACTGGTCGTGCTTAATCCACAACGATCTAAAATATGGCTTCAGAGTTTCCTGGGAAACGGCTTTCTTTCTTTCCACAGGATGCTCTGGCCTTTCAGTCAGGATGAACCAGAATTTGGGTGGGGCAGACTTATTTGCTTCACTTTCCCTAGCTTATGATTTTTTAAAAAGTTTAATGCATCCTGTTTCCACATCCGCAGTCCATCAAAATTCATGCACACTTGTGTATTCTAGTATAAGCATATTTGCACTTAGTTTCTGCAATAGACAGTACCCATTTTTGTAAAGCAAGAAATGTTTATTTCGCTTCTTCCTCTCCCATTCCTTCTTCCTCTTTCTCCTACCTTTGAATATCCCAAATAAGAGAAATGCAAATGCTGTAGTTCAGTTTTATTACTATGGAATAAAGGCAAAACTGACAGAATTTTTTCACAATTTCTTCAGGACATTTAACATCTAATTTACCTTACAGCTGAGTATTTAATAGGCTGTTTGATTTTTCCAGTTCTTTATCTGTACTTGCGTGTTTTCAAGAGTGCTGCTTTCAGACCCAAATTTCCCTATTAAGAGACATATGGCCTTTCCTTCTGGCTAAATAAGAAATATAATCTTTTCCCAAGCAAAATCGAAAGGCTTATGGGCACAGTGTAGAGTATCATCTGGCAACTGCACTACATTCTGGTGCCAAGTTTGAAAATCATTATCTCGTTAATTATTACGACATCCCTCAAGCCTAAATTCCTCATTATCTATTACTCTTGTTTCAGAGATGAAGGAGCTGCTCGGATGAGATAAATAGTCAATTGCCCAAGGCCACCCAGGAAATCTGGCAAAATCACAATGAACGTTTTGTTCTCACAGTTTAAAAGCCTGAATTCTGGAGGGTGTGGAGGAGGGGAGAACAGGTCAATTAGAGCATTGGATGACTATAAAGATATATTATTCTTTAATGAACATTAATAAATACTCCCCTTTCAAATAATAAGCCATTCTAATTTTATCCTAAGATGTTTTAAATATGAATAAGAAAGATAAGAGCCACTTTGATCCTTCATTTTTTTTTCTTTCCCAAATTTATTCCAAGTACATTTACATTAAACATGCTTTTCCATATTTATTCAGCACCAGTCCGACCTTAAAGTACAATTGAAAAACTATCCTATGCTTTGGCCACTGAGTGGATTCAGTGAACAGCCACATCATAAGTGTGACTTTTAAAGCAGCCACATTCCTCCCACCCCTCATAGGTTTCGCTTAGGTGGAAGTTCAGGGGAAAAAATCATAGCTGATTTAATGAATTGGGGAGGGGTATAGGTTTGCTTTTGAAGCCCTTCTGAGTAATTTTTTAAAGCATCCATAGCTCCAAAGCATAACGTACCGCAAACACAACTTCTTTAGATTTACTTTAATGGTTTATAGATTTTGTAGCAAAACAATAAACTTTTCTGAGTAAATTGTGGCAGATCATAGAATAAAACAAAGTGATTTCAGGCAGTGTACAAGCTACCTGTTTGCTTATATAGGAATTACAGTGTTCTGACTAAAGTGAAGTAAAAATACAAATAAAAAATGAACATTGATAAACCTGTTTTAAAACCTTTAAAAATGAATGAAAAGCAGCAAAGGCAATTCTAAAATACCCGGTGCAGTGCCCCTAAAAATATAGGGAACTGATGAGGTTTCCACTGCTGGAAAGACTTAATCTTGATTTGTCAAATAGTTCATTCATCTACATCTCAACCTAAAAGGTTTCAGCCTAAATAGTTAGATGAGGATGTCGTGTGATCCCTAGGAGTAACTGCATTAGGCTCCACTAATCAACTGGGTTGAGTGAAGTCAGGATTGCCTAATCCTGATCTGTATACTTCCCAAAAGGTGAATGTTTTTGCTTTCCTGCTTCATTTCATGTCCAAATCATTCCTAGTAAGATAAATTGCTGGGATTTTAGAGAAACGAAATATAGGTGTAAAATGCAACATCCTATTTATTTTTATTTTTTTAAAAGGATCTTTGCATCTTCGATGAATTTTAATTAACCAGTGATTTAAAATTTTGCAATGTGAACATACATATCTATGTGCTTTTATGTAAAATATTGATGCTGTGAAATTGTGTGAAAATTCATTTCAACACTTTGAATTTTTAAAATTAGGGAAAGAATGGACGGTGGGTTAAGGAAGGATGTTTTTCTTTAGGAGGACAAAACGGTTAAAACAATTAATCAATGAAATGGCTTGCCTTCAGAAGTTGTGGCTGCTCCATCACTGGAGGTTTTTAAGAAGAGATTGGACAACCATTTGTCTAAAATGGTATAGGGTTTCCTGCTTGAGCAGGAGGTTGGACTAGAAGACCTCCCAGGTCCCTTCCAACTCTGTCTCAGAAGGGACATGGAGAATATTGTCACATGGGGAAATCAGCAGAGATTCAGCAGGGCCTTTCCACCTGATCTGATAAAGAATGATAAAACAATTGCATTGGCACTAGGGAAACCCATGTTCAGCTCCCAGCTTTAGCCATGGAAGTTAACTTGGTGTCTTAGTCCAGTCATGCTCCCTGAGCCTTGTCTATTTCACAACATTATTGCAGGGAACAGTGGAAGAGAGAGGGCTATATAGACAGGGTAGTGACTAATCTGTGAAATTAACACATGGATTCTAGCCAATTCTTCAAGGAAGATGACGAGGTGCCTCTTCTCTCTCCTTGTTGGGTTTTAGGTGCGATTCCTTGAGCAACAGAATAAAGTCCTGGAAACCAAATGGGATCTTCTGTACCAACAAGGCTCTCCAGCACTAAGGGACAATCTTGAACCTATTTATGAGGCTTACATCGAAACTCTTCGAAGGCAGCTTGATAGCCTCTGCAATGATAAAAACCATTTGGACATAGAACTGAAGAACACACAAGAGCTTGTGGAAGATTTCAAGAACAAGTAAGTAAAAGTGAAGAGAAGTAAATGATGTTGGGTGGATGATGTGGACTTCTATCAAGAAGGTAAAGCAATGTGTGATGCCTTCCTCCCAATTACTGCAGCTGCTCTTATGCTAATTTTTTTCACCATAGTTTCATGATTTACTTTCCCTTCTCATTATTTGCAGTTAGGCAGTCTTTTTTGAATTTATACCTAGTTAATTTGCCATGTATGGTCCTGTGCATAGCATCTGCCCAGGTATAATAGTCTCATATGAAGTATAGAACTTCTGCTGATGCTTAGGGCAAGTATGAGCCTCAGTGGCACAGTGAGTGAGACACAGTAGAGTGAAGTACTGCAGGCTACTTCTGCTGACTGCCAGCTGACTGCAATTTGGCAGTTCAAATCTCACCAGGCTCAAGATTGACTCAGCCTTCCATCATTCCCAGGTGGGTAAAATAAGGACCCAAAATTGTTGGGGGCAATATGCTGATTCTGTAAACTGCTTAGAGAGAGCTGTAAAGCACAGCAAAGCAGTATATAAGTCTAAGTGCTATTGCTAATGGTCGCCTGATTTCATTTACCATAGAAAATTGTCATAAAGTTATATATTCAGTAAGAGATTTTATATACATCTGAACAACCGGTTGAATAAAGCTAATATTACCAGTACGAGTAATAATTTATTAATATTGCAGATATGAGGATGAAATTAACAAACGGACAGCTTGTGAAAATGATTTTGTGGTGCTCAAAAAGGTAAGTGGTCCATATTAACATATTGACACATGGAAATGTACGGCTACAATCATATTTTTTATTTCTTATACATCCCCACTCATAAACATTTGCACTTAACACATCTATTTGCACTGCTAAAGTTAATAGTTGTACATGCCTGGCAATCACAATTACCACATCACCTGGGTTAAATCCAATACCAACATTTTTGAACCATTGATGTGCCACTTAGCTTAGGACAGAGATACAGGCAGAGTAGCTATTAGCACATTTAAAAAAAACTCTCTTCCAAAAGTTCACATATCTATACATTTAAAAATGTTGGTTTCTAACCTGGGTATTTTTATTTTGTAAAAGTGCAGCTTAATTATAGGGATGCATTCTTGCAATGTCCGCCAGAGCTGATATCACTACAGATTGTGAATGAGTGTGGGGTAATGATTAAGTTATTGGGCTAAAAGTGGGGTGAGCCCGGTTGCAGTCCACCTACAGCCATGGAAGCTCACAAGATAAATTTGGGCCTTTGGCTCTCTAGCAACCCAACCTACCATATAAAATAGTTCTTATGCGGAATGCTAGGAAGCTCAAGCACTATAAATGCAGGCTTGAGCTCCACAAAGTGAGCTCTTAATCGAGCAAATAAATAAGTAATGCTTTGTTCTATATTATATACCAGGTATAATACCTGCATAGAATATTGCTTCCTTAAAAAGCCTTAAAGCAGGAATTTCTGTGTTCTGACCCATCACCGCCTGCTCTGTCCAGACTATGATAGTATTCATATGTTTCTTCCTAAGGATGTGGACGGCTCATATATGCACAAGATTGATCTGGGATCCAAGTCTGACTCCTTGACTCAATATATCCAGTTCTTAAGAGCACTCTTTGATGCGGTAAGGATCACTTCTGCCTTATTGTACCTATTACCACCTAAAGCAAATTCATTTTACAATATGTGACCAATAAAAGCATTTTAAATGCATGTAAGACATCCCTGCTAGAACAATGCATGCCATCCAATGTATAGCTTTCTGACTGTGTTTTACTGCCTGCATAAATCTGTCTTTTACCTGTTATAAAAGCTGTCCTAACACCTATGAATTCATTAACCCCGAATAGCTCCTGTCAAATCAATTATTATTTTAATCCCAGGTAAAATAAACCCATCCTTATCGGATTGTTTGGTGTGGAGTGAGCTCAGGAGGGACCTTTCTATGTTGCAAGGATACCTGAAAAGGTGGACATCTTAATGGGCTTTCTGAAAGGGATTCACATCTCCCATGCCATGTGAGGCCAACAAGCATCATATCTGATGCTTGTTGAAGACTCTTGTCTTCAACAAGATTTTGTTGAAGATGCTTGTCTGAGACTCTAGAAAAAGTGCAGAGGACAGCAACCAGGATAATTAGGGGACTGAAGACTAAAACATATGAAGAATGGTTACAGGAACTGGGCATGGATAGTCTAGCGAAGAGAAGGACCAGGGGAGACATGATA
>JANHFM010007018.1:29575-45537 GCA_032468115.1 Grayia smithii
TTGGCTCTGGGAGGATGTCGATGATGCACTTCCGCTGAGGCCCCACTGAAGTCCAGTTCTTGGCCAGGGCCACCATGGCACCTGCATCCAGCAGTCCGTAGCCGTAGGAATGGCTGACTGCGGAAAGAGGGGCCACGAGTCAGGGCTGAGCAGGGCAGGGATGGCATCTGCCATGGCCTGTCCGCTCCGTCCCTGGGGCTACCTTTGCGTCCCACCCCATTGGTGGCCCAGTCGTTGGTATTCAGGTGGGCAGGTTTGGATGTCCGCACAACCAGATGCTGCATGTCCCGCCAGGTCAGGTTCTTGCTGCAGAGAAGAGGCAGGTGAGTCGGCAACGGCAGCTCCAGCAGGCCCGGCCTGCATGGGCACTGCCACCTCCCTTGCCCCTTACTTGGCTTCCAGGGCGAGGGCAATGATCCCAGCGGCCAAGGGTGCTGAGGCAGACGTGCCAGTGTGCGACTCGGTGCATTTCTGCCACAGGTCAGTCGTCACCTGGAGGACGGAGAGAGGAAGGCCAGCACACTCAAGCTTATCCGACTGCCATTCACCTGCCAGTTCAGCATCCCTCCCCAGGCACCTTTGAGAGGAAATGGACCCTATTCAGTGGCTGTGGAGGCCACCTGCAGGGCTGGCGCTCCCAGCCCCTCTTTGAATTGGCCTCCCAGGAGACGCACATCCAACTGTGCACAGCAACCTTAGCTGGGCCCCCACTGGGATCTCTAGCTGGGCAGAAACCTCCACGAGAACCCCATTACTTTCTGCTCTCTTTTGAGCAACAAGAAGCCTTCTCCTAAACCCCAGGAACTGCCAGATGGAGGATTTCTCTCTAGCCACAGACAAGGAGGGGCCTTAACTCCCCAAACTTTTGAGGTGTTTCAGTATCAACTGAAAGGATAACCGGGGTTTTTTGCTTTGATGTAACCTGAGCCAATGGGAAACGCAGGTGACCAGGTGCAACTTCCAGCTCTGCCCCCCCTCCCCCCCCAATGTGCAAGGAACAAACTCGGAGCCTCAGACTGTCCGTGCTGCCCCCCCTCCGCCCCCGGTCCCTCCAAGCCATTTGTACCACCAGATTCTTTACACACTCTTCAGGGCATTCATCTTTCTCTTTTCCCCTCAAGATCCTGAACCATCTGCCATCTCTTGTCCCAACCTTGGTTCCCATGGCCAGCAATTGCAATCCAGCAATCATGGCACCCCTTAGCCAGCAATCCTGGATTTGGGTTCCAAACTGTCCAGGCATCTTTGGAGCACGGGGGGACTTGGGGGGATGGCGCACCCTGGGAGCAGGTGGGACTCACAATCTGCTTCTCATTCTGACTGCCGCTGCTGTAGGTGGTGGCCAGGGTGGAGGAGCAGGCCTCACTGTACCATGGCACATTGCCATACTGGGTGGTGCTGCTGATGGAGAGGGTGTAGATGCTATTGGTGTAGCCGTCGCAGTTGCAACTGTCACGATCGCGGCCACCATTCCCTGAGGCCCAGACGAAGATGGATCCCAGTCCATTGCGTCCCTGAGAAAAGGGTTGGGTGAAGTGGCTGGGCGCCTCGGGGTCTGCCCTGACTGACCCCCAGTTGCCCACCTGGCTTTCCCTCTCACCTGACTCACACCCCGGCGGAAGGCCTCTTCGGCCAGGTGGGCAGGGCCATCCACGGTCTTGCCATCGTCCTCCGGGCCCCAGCTGGCACTGTAGATGTGGATGTGGTCAGGGTTCAGGCCCAGGGAGCGAGCTTCAACGGCATCCGTCACCTCCCCATCCAGCATGCGGACACCTGGAACAAAGATGGCCGTTGTTTTGGCTGCCTCTGTCCAGTTGGCCCAGCCCAAGAGCGGGAGGAGCCCGAGGGCACCCTCACCTCCAATCTTGGCATTGTAGGCCACACCCACACCACAGATGCCATTATTGGCCACCGCAGCCACTTCGCCCGCGCATCGAGTGCCATGCCTGCAACAGACAGAAAAGGCTGAGGCCACACCTTCCCAAGGAGGGTGGACAGTTCATAAATGCCATAACTGAACAAACGACCCCTTTTTCTGGGTGGCCTGACCCTGCAAGAGTGCAGATCTGGGACAAGTGTGACCCTCGCAAGGGGCAGGGAGGGCATCTTCCGTGGAAGCCCCTCATCCCAGTGCCCCATCCCAGGCCATGTATCCAGTTGCCCGCTTCCCACCTAACCTGTTGTCATTTGTTTGTGTGTAGCGAGGCTGAGGGTCCGGGTCTTGGTCATTCACATCAAAGCTGGCCGCAGGGTCCTAGGGAAAGATAGACCCCTCTGGGACCTTAGTCTCTGGCCCTTCACAGGAGACCAGGACACCGGTCACCCTGGAGACCAGCCTGCTGGCCGCTGAGAGATAGACCTGTCACCCGATGCCTTGGCTGGGATCGGGGAGACTTGGAAGTATGGGCCTTCCAGCGAGAGACAGCCGGGGCTCCAGGAGGCCTTTGCCCTCCCCGCCCAGGGGACCCAACCTGCCCATCCTCTCCTCCACTTACATAATTGGCCTCCAAATCTGGGTGGTTTTTCTCAATGCCATCGTCTAAGATAGAGACCACCACCCCACGGCCAGTGTAGCCCTGCTGCCAGGCCTCCTGCACGTTCAGGTCTCTCTGGTTGCTGTTGGACTGCAAGAAATGGGAGCAGCAGACACTCACCCAAAGAGCCAAGGTGTTGGAGCGGGAGCACAGGGGCCTCAAGAGACCACCTGAGGGTGAATTCCCCCAACTAACTGTCATCTAAAGAGAATCTCAAGCCAAAGAGGAGAGAAACTCCCTGCCCAGGCTCAATCTCACAGGCCCTGGCCTCTTGCCGCCCCCACCCACCCCGTTCTCTGTGCTGTTCTCCTGCAAGGCCCGCTCTACCACTTCCCCCAGCTGCCCTTGGACTGTGCTGGGAACCAGAGGGGACGCTCTTGGGACACAACCATTGGGAAACGTTTCAGAGCCTCCATCCCACTGGCTGAAGCAACTAAGCACTGCCCCTCTGCCCCTGGCCTGCCTCGATCTGTGTTTCAGACAGGACGAGTCCTGTCCCCCGAATGCAGTTGCCTCACCTACCAGGTACCACTGCTGGGGGAACTTCGGATCTGTTGGCTCTATGAAGGCATCCCGCTTGGTCCGGCGCTTGGCCACCTGCTGCTCCAGCCAGAGCACCTGGGGAAAGATGCACATGGGCATGGAAGCAGGCTCCCGCAGGTCCCAGACCAACCCTGGGCAAGCATTTATGTCAAAAGATGCCACTCTGGAGCTCTGCTAGCATAGAGCAATCCTCCCATCTGACCCCACAAGGATCGCAAGCCCAGCCCTGCCAAGAGGGCCACGGAAGGTATCGTTGACCGAGTGACAGCCCTCCCCCCCCATGACCAGGGGCCCTTTTCCAAAAAGGTGAAGAAGAAAAACTCTCTTTACAGCCAAGCAGATCCATTGTTGGCTGCACAGATCCAGCCTTTGCATTGTGGTGCGAAGACAGATTTTCCTTTGATGGGCTTCCTTTTTCTCGTTTCTCTCCCAGGACTGCCCTGCTCCACTCAGGAAACAAGCCCACCCTGCTCAGCACACAGGCCCTGTGGACTCTGCTCAGCAGGAAAGGGGCTTTGCCTGAGTCTTCCTCCCCAGGCAAAGGAAGCCCAGCCTCTCTCAGCCTCAAGTTCTGAAGCTCTTGTATTTTTCGGCTTCACCTGCTTCATCCACTGTGCAGCCGGAAGAGAAGCCAGAGGAAACGATTCAACTAAGCATCTCCAGCTCCTCCTGCAAGGCCCCACGGTCTTCTCCCCAGCGGGCATCAGCCCAAACCCTTGCAGATCAAGAACTGAGAGAGCAGCCATTCCATCCCCATCTGGGCAACTCTGATAGGCAGGCATGCAAGAAAAGGTGCCAGTGGCTTGTGGGAGACCAGGAGCAAGGTAGGGCAAGATTCATGGTGCAGCCCTCCAGGCCAGCCCCCTCACTCTGGGGCCAACTCTGCAGGACCAGAATTCATACCTGTGGCTCTCTGGACAAGGTGCTGTGCCAGGACCAGTGTGGCGAGAGGGACCGCTTGGCCACAGCCCGGTGGTAGAAGTGGTAATAGTCCCCGATGATCTGAGAACAGAAACCAAGCAGATCAGGTTCATTCGAGAGCTAGTCCCAGAGAGGGTGGTCAGTGCCCATAGCAGAGGAAAGCTGCAAACACTTTGTGGGGACAACAGGAGGCAACGGTTCCTCACGAGCAGGAAGATGCTCTCCTTCCTGCCCTGGCAGCTTCCTCTGCTCCTTCCTCACCTTCCCAAGATGCCCAGCCAAGCGGAGGTCCCAAGAAGCCGTGGAACTGGCTTCCCCAAATTCTGCCTTTCAAGAGCTGAAATAACACAACCCCCCTAAAGGGCAGCAGGGTGGCCTGCCATCTTCCTCCTGCTGTGGGGGAGAGGGGCTGCTTGGCAAGAAGGGACGTGGCCCCCTGGTGTGAAGTGTCCATAGGAAGGACAAAGTCACCCCCTAAACCACAAGGGGCCCATCCCAACAGCTGGCTGTCTGCCCAAGGGACACGACCGAGTGACCCAACCCAGCCGAGTAAGCAGAGGATGCGAAAGGAGATAGGACAGCCAAAGCTCCCTGAGTGAAGAGGGAAAATTGATTTGGGAAACTCTGGTGCCTCTGAAATTGTTTTTTCCCACTAAGCATAGTTTCCCATAGGAAGGTTGCCTTGTTTTTATTTAGCTCTGTACTGATTGGTTTGGATCCCTTAACAAATGTAATCGGAGGAGGTTGCTCTCTCCAAAGGAGAAACCCCAACCTGCAATTATTTTCGTCGGCCACCAGAGGGGGCTAGAAAAAAGCTGTAGCACACCATATTCCTAGAGAAGGAACTTTTTAATTAAAAAATAACTACAATCCTTAGAAGTTAAGCTTGAGAAAATTGAAAAATTACTAGATAATAAATTGGATAGGATTGTGAGCTATAAACCAACAAAAGATAAAATGGAAATTAAAGATAGGGAACAAGAACATCCTGTAAAAAACAGCTTTATTTTTTAAATGACACTAGTTTTATCAAAAGAAAAAATACAGGAACAAGTTTTTTATTATCATTCTGATATAAGATTAAAACCTGAAAACTTGAATATAAGTGCTTTAAAAGGAATCTCTACTTGAAATTTGAAAAAAAAAAAAAGAGAGAAGCATTTTGTTTTTCCAGATGTAAACCAGGCAAAACTATTCCAAAGCTGAAGAAGCTTCTTGGATAAGAAGCGAAACGTCTTTTAAAAAAACCCCAGAAAGTCCACTTGCCTCTTGGGACAACCATGTCCCTGGATGACTCTATCTCCATATACAGGCAAGGACTATTTTCCAAGGTTAAGTGGGAAGGTATGGCTTTTAATTTCGAGAGGCTTGAATTATATACAGTATAAGGGTTATTGATTTTTGCACCAGAAATATACCGGTACTTGACTTTGATTAAGGTTTAACAGAAATGGAATATATGATCAGTGGCAGTCTAGAGATTCAAGATGAAGGATAGGAAAAGGAGGCCTATGTTGGAAACAGAAGATATAAGATTTAAGTGGCATACCTACTTAAGATATGCTATATAGAGATTTTTATAGTTATTTTTTGGATATGCTATATTGAAGGCAGGGTAGAGATTTATAAGATGGTCTCCAAAGAAAAGCAAGAGATTGTGTGGTTGCAGCTTGGGATCTTCCCTGCTGGCTTCCCATGGTCTTTGTCAGAAAATGGCTCAGATGGTCACGTGATCAGGTGACTGCAGGAACACTGTGGTGATGATAAGTCACTTTTTTTAGTGCCTTTGTAATTACAAGCAGTCACTAAATGAACGGTCATAAGTCTGTACACTACCTGTAAAGACAACCAAGGGGTTAGAAACCATGTTCCACAAAGAGAAACTGAGAGCTGTTGAGCTTTGGGAGAAAGTTAAGACTCATGAGTAAGAATATGATAGTACCCAGTCACCCCAAAGGTCAAGATCTATTCTTGTTCGGGGCAGGACAGCTTCTGAACCATGGAGAGAGCTGGTTTCATACTCAAGTGAACCAGGGAGCTTCTTTCTCCCATTGTCTCTTTCCCAAGCTTAAAGCATGGTTTTGTCTATCATCTGTGCCACTTTTTGCCAAGACCATCTCTTTGATCTTGCTTTGATCGCTGCTCCACCCAAGAGGTCCTGCTACCACAAAACTAGGAAGTTGAAAGAAAATTACACTCCTGATTCCAGATCCCCAGTGTCAGCAGTGGGCAGCTGATGACGGAGAGACAGACTTTCCACCACAGGCATCAGTCCTGACACAGCAGGTCCCCAGGCGACAATCCTCACACAACTTCCATGCCCAGCGTCTCCTGCAGCAGCACCCACAAGGTTAGAAAGGACACAGGTGTCTGCAGGCAATGCACAGAGCAGCTTTCTTAGTTCACCTCCTGCTCCAGCACAAGGCTGCCATGAGACCAGATGTGGCCATAATCCTGGTTTCCCATGGCAGATGCTGGCCAGATAGAATGCTATCTTTGTAACAGTCTATAGAGATTCTCAGTTATCCAGGTCACAGCTGTCCCAACGGTGCTTTTTTTCAAGAGACAATCCAGAAAGTCCAGTTGCCTCTTGAAAAAAGCACCTTTGGGGCTATCTTTGTAACTGGGTAACTTGCAACTGGGTCAGTTTGTTCCATTCACTGCAACGTGTTCCAAAAGACTTGGCCCCATTCATGAACCCATGTCATGGGCAGAAGGCCTGTTTGCACTGTGCTGATGAAATATTTTGCTGAGCAAACAAGTGTATCAAGTTTCAACAGGGACTGGAAAAGGCCACCTTCCCACACCAAAAAAGAAGAGGTGCCTCAGTTCCCTGAGTGGAAAAGGGCCCCAAATGAAGCAAGAGAGCAGCCTTTCGCAGCCCGAGGGGGGGAGGGGCAGGGGAGACTGCCAAAGTGCCAGGAAGGAGCTCTGCTTTCCAGGCAACCTCTACAAGCTCTCCATCCTCTCCCCACCCCCCCTGCACCCTCTCCTTGCCAGCCCCTTTCCCCATAGACCAGAGGGCTAGGGAATCACCGGAGCTAAAACCACAAGGAGCCCTGAGGCATCTCTGCATTAATGGTCAAATGCCCAGAGAGAGAAAAGGTGCCACATCTATGACTGGCAAAGAGAATGGGGAGCAAAGGAATATGAGAATTATATGAGAATTACCTGTGGGCAGCAATTCAACCTCCCTCCCTCCCCATCTTTTCCATGGCAACTGCTTCCCCCCTCCCCAGTCCACAAGATCATAAACATCTAACACCACCCCCAGTTTTGTGTCTTCTGCAATTTGCTGAGCATGCATTCTGTTCCCTAATCATTCATGACAACTTTGAAGAAGGCTGGACCCGGGACCAAATTTCCAGATACCCCTGGCAGAGTTCTCTCCTTGTGGACATAGATCCACTCAGGGCCACCTGCTGGACACAGATGTCAACAGGTCCACCATCTGGCAGTGGGGCTGCCCATCCTACATAAATCCATTTTATCAAAAAGGAGGTTATTGTCAAACTGGTCAGATACTTTATTGAAGTCTAAGTATACAACATCCAGAGCTTTTCCTTGCTTTGATGATTT
Source organism: Grayia smithii (assembly GCA_032468115.1). Classification (NCBI taxonomy): domain Eukaryota; kingdom Metazoa; phylum Chordata; class Lepidosauria; order Squamata; family Grayiidae; genus Grayia; species Grayia smithii. The sequence goes on from JANHFM010007018.1 coordinate 37,153, forward strand.
AATCACTTTGTCCAGAAAGACAGATTGACTGATGCAGCCTATTTTTAAGTAACCCACATGGGCTTCTGGTAATCATCGTGTTCCTTTGCAAGTGCCTGTAACCCTTGGCTCAATGGTAATCCTCTCTAGGATTTACCCAGATATGGATGTCAAGCTGATAGCTCTGTAGTTTCTTGGGCCCTCTTTCTCTCCTTTTTAAAAACAAAGGAATAAGTCTTCTTGAAATCTTCTTCAGTCCAGAGGTCCTCTGTGGTTTTGAGTTCCCATCTACCATTTATCACCTTGGGCTATAATCCGTCACAGAAACTAAATTGTCTCAAAGCAGCAAGGACTTCTCCCATCACTTGCTGCCTATTTTGACCTGAGTTTGGTCTTCATCCCCACGCAGTGCACATTTTGACAAATTGGGCCATTTTTTCCTTTTGCAAAAAGACAGATGCAAAATAGGAATTAAGCAATTCAAGTTTTTGGCTTTTACTTGTCACCACTCACTCACTTCTCCAACTTGCAGATCAACCACTTTCTCAAAACCATTTTTGGTACTCATTGAGAGCCTCAGCTCATTCTGAACTTGATCCCTCCTGACTCCATCCTTACAGATTATGGCTATTCTCTGATATTTTGCCGTTTCCTAAAGGCCCTCCCTTTCCATTTTTAAGCTGCTCCTTTTTGTTGTTGTTGTTGTTTTGTCTGAGAATTCTTTATGTGACCACACTGGGCTTTGTATTTCTCCCATTTTTCTTTCTCTTTGATGTCATCTGTATTTGGGTCCTAATTATCTTATTTTTCAGAATTTCTCAATTCTGACTGGGACAAAATGAAGTAAAACAGTTGCTTCCTGTGAGCTGGGCTCAATGCGCTCTCCATGCTCCTTCAGGCAAACCCAGCAACTTCATCACCCTGATGGGCCAAGGTGCCAGGTTCCTTTGTCATGGATGGCAGCCAAGTCAGGTCTCCTATGTCTATATTTGCACCTGAGTTTTCCTACTCAGATACAATGCTTAATTATTTTCCCATTAAAATCTATCCTTTCCATTTCTACCAACTGCTTAAACCTGCCTAGATTTTGTTTCAACATTCAGTTTTTCCTCTGTAGCAATTCTGAGCTACAGACATTCTCTTCTTTTGTTCTGTGGTTCATCAGAGGCATCGGTTGTTCTTCCACTTTTGTGCCATCTGCAAATCTAATGTCTTCCTTCAAACTGTTGAGCAGCACAAACTGTACCTTGTGGATCTCCGTTCAGCAATTCTCTTGATCTGTAATGTTTAGAGTGTCTTAGAAGTGTGTGAGTTAGTGACATTCATTATTTTAAACTTCCAATCCTTAAAAATGGAATGGGAAGGTTTGAAAGGGAAAAGCTAAGGGAGCCCTAAGGCTCAAACTGTGAAGAAAATATAACTTTCATGAACAGTATTTCATTCCTGCCTAATCTTAACCCAATGAAACCAATGCTAATGCAAAGTTTGAAGATAATTGTAAAGAGAGAGAGAGAGAGAGAGAGAGAGAGAAATTTCATCACAAGAAAAAAGCTACCACTCGGTAGGTGATTTAACCCCATTTGTTCTAGATTAAAACGAGTCCAAGGTTTCTTACACACCAGGTCACTCCCCAACCACATCCAGCAATTCTCTCAGCTCTCCTTCTGCTGTTCTCTCCTCTCCTCCTCTGTTTGTGAACAGTGTAACTGATGATGCTTTACATAACAGCCCTTTTCCAAGAAACACTCCATACTTCGAACAAGGAGCACAGTGATCCTCAAAAACTTGTCATAAGAAATGTCTGTCTCTAAAGAGACTTGTGAAGTTGCATGAAACAGTCTTTATAAAAGCTTCCGGTAAGCTCTGAGCCTGCTCCTCACATGTGTGAGCCATTGCTGTCAGGTTGGCAACTGACATCACTGGCCACCTGGCTTGCCAAGGGAAGCGGGATTCAATCCCGCATCAACTCTGGGCAGCTGGGCCCTCAACCAACATCACTGCTGCTAAGATAAGAGCCTGCTACAACCACCATAGCTGACCAGTCATCAAAACAGCTATTTCCAAACATCAAATGTCCTGTCCTAAGGAAGAGCACTGCCACTTCCCAGGCACTTGTGACTGGCAAAGGCAGACAGGCAGCTGAACGGCCAGATGAGCTGAGACCTGCTTCCCAAAGGAGAAGTCAGTATAGCCAGGAATTCAGCCATGAAAGCAAATGCTGCCAGGCAAAGGAAAGTGTTCCAATCCAACAGAAGCTCAAGGTTGACCTCGGGGGTCCTTGATGCTCCCCTTGCTTGGCTGTTGCTCACAGATGTTTTGCTACCCAACTAGATCACATCTCTGTTCACTTCAGTGTGCTCGGTTCAGAAGCACTGAAGATGTGATCTCACCAGGTAACCAAATGTCCACAAGCAGAGAGCTAAGGTGTCAGGAACCGCACATTGGGATTTCATGCTGCTCCTCTGGTATCCAAATATCCCAGGGAATTCACCCCCATGAGGCCCCGCAACAGGAAGGGCAGCACCCCTGCAGCCCCTCCCTCCAGCAGCACAATGTGCAAACCTCTTTGTTTGTGTAGTGGCTTAAATAGGAGCAAATGCTCTTGGGAAGTAACTCACCGGTCCCAGGTTGAGGAAGCCATGCTTCCTGGCCATCCGTTCGGCTTCCTGTAGGCCGGCGGGCACCAGGACAGCCCAGGTATTGGTGTAGATGTGCTGGCTGAGTCCCTCGCTGACCAAAAGGGCCAGGGGCACTGTCATCGCCCACCAGAAAAGCAGCAAGGACAGCCTCCGATCCATGAAAGCCAGGAGGGAAAGCCGAGCTGGGCAGCCAGGAGAGGCCCTCGCACTGCCCAGCAAGGGCTCAGTCAGCCTGAGGAACCATGGGAGTCGGCTCTGGGGCACACATCGACTGCACAGCACCTGGAGACCAAAGGAAAGCACGGAGCTCAGACCAGACCTCCTCCCCCCATCAGCCCCAAGATGTTGAGAAGAGGAAACCAGGATGTAGCAAGAGGCTGTGCCAGACATCTGCCAACAGGAGCCAAGTGGCCAGTGAGGGGGTGGGGGGTTTTGCCATTGGAAGTACCATTTCTCAAGTTCCTGAGCCCAGATGAGCTTCCTCCTGCATGAAAGAGGCACAAGTCCACCCTGTGCAAGGCTGACTGCCAGCTCCCTCATGTGGGATGGGAGCTTTGGGGGCTTCAGTCCCCCTTCTGGAGGGTCCCAAGGAGAGGGTGGGAGGTGCTCCTACAAACCCACCTGGAGCAAGTAAGGAGTCCAACCCTGAGGGAAAGAGAGGAGATCCAGCCAGGTGCCCAGGATGAGCTGCATTTCCCTGCGTGGGACAGGGGTGGCACTCCGGACTCCCTCCTGGCGCTCTTTGCAAAGCAGTGGCCAGAAGCAACCCAAATGAGGAGGCATCAGGCTCCTTCACAGCAAGGGTTCTTTGCCATACAACACAGCCGCATTTGTGTAGAGCAGCCAATTTTAATTCTGTTAAGCAGTTACCTATTTAGTAGGTAAATCCTAACCCTCAAAACAATTTTGCGTTGTACCTATTATGTTATTGCTTTTCTTGGCACTCTGGGACCAAAACCATCTCATAAGGAGCTTACAGAAAAAAAGGAAAGCTAAAAACATGCTATACATAAATGAACAAGTTTGCCAAGAAAAGAAAACTTATTTGCAAAGGGGAGGGCAGATTTAATTGGCTACCGAGAAGCCATGGCACCCTAAAGCCATGGTTTTCTTGCTCTCTAAACCACACACGCATCAGTTGTGTTCTGATCTCCCACAAGCACACTGGGGAGAGTGCTGGCTGGGGCAACCACAGAAAAATGGGACAACCACACATAGGCAGTATGTTGGGAGAACAAGAGGCAGGTGGCCTGGAATCCCCTCAGTGGAGCCACTGGGCACCCTGATCCCCACCCTCTTTTGCTGACTCAGCAGGGCAAGGGATGGTATCGATTCCCCTTGTTCTGTGGGCAGCTACTGTTTGCGCTTGACCTCCATCGCTTGATCCAAAAACCTGGTCAGAAGTGGACTCTGTGCTCTGGCACAGAATATCCTGGGTTTCAGCCGAAGGAAGGCCTCGGGGTTGAACGCAGCTCCTCCATTCCCAAGGCTGAAGAGTCAGCAGAGAGATGATCAAGCAGAAGGTCACTCCAGCCAGATGAAGGTCAGGAGAGCTGAAGAACAGGGGAAATTCTACCCAGCCACATCACTTAATTTCACCACACTTGCTGTTCCTGTCTGGCCCTGCACCAAAAGTGAGCTCCAGCCTCCAAAGGTTAACTCTTTTAGCAGAACAAGCTTATTGACTGGCCGAGCAAACAAAAACCCTCCTTGGGAGGCTGTGCTTAAGGAACAGATGGGGGCCATTTCTGTAATCCAAGGAAATACCACTCCGACTGAGGAACAGGTTCTGCCCTGGATGACGGACGGGTATGTGTGGCAAAGGCCAACCAGGAGTTCTCCATTCTCCTGCCAGTTTGGCAGAGTAACCGATACATCTTCAGAAAGGGAGAGGTTCAGGCCACCTGTTTCATGGCAAAGAATCCAAGCAGTCTCCCTGGATCAGTGCCAGCAGAGGGAGGGGTTGGGGGAGACACGCACTTTCATGGACCACTGAAAGGAGGAAATGGCTGACGTGCGTTGCCCAAGAATGTGACAGGCAGGTCACAAAACAGGCTTTTGAGGGGCTGGCACAAAGAAGGGGGGGGGATTTTCCAAAGTATTTTCCAAAGCACCAGAAGGCAAAACAAGAAGCAATGGATGGAAACTGAACAAAGAGGGAAGCAACCTAAAACTAAGGAGAAACTTCCTGACAGTGAGAACAATTAATCAGTGGAACAGCTTCTCTCCAGAAGTTCTGGGTGCTCCATCACTGGAGGTTTTTAAGAAAAGACTGGTCAGTCATTTTTCTGAAACGGTATAGGATCCCCTCTAAGGTCCCTTCTCACATCTTTCTGACATCTTTCCCAGGCCCTCCACTCAGATTTTGGCATCCTCAGTTTTCCTGCTTGAGCAGGGGGTTGGACTAGAAGACCTCCAAAGTCCCTTTCAACTCTGTTATTCTGTTATTCCTGAGCTAAATACATGAAGACCCTCATTGGGACCCTATCTCTTTTGCTCCCTCTGGACTAATAGGTTAAAGAGCTGCTTCTAGACATTCATTGTAATAGATTTTTAGAAACCTGCAGTTCTTCATCTCTCCTTATCCCAAACTGATTGCCCTTTTAGCATTTCTCTTGACACTTCTGCAAAATGCACCCCCAAGAAGCCACATCTCTCTTCCACATCCACACATTCAATTTAAGCAAATTCCCTTGTCTTGGAGCCTTTAGAATCCTAGGCTAGAACAGGGGTGTCAAACTCACGTTGTCAAGGTGGCATCATGTGACGTATTGGGACTTTTTTTCCCTTCGCTAAACTGGGTGTGGGCTGGGAGTTTGACTGCCCTGGGCTAGAAGGTATCTTGGAGATCTTCTAGTTCAACCATCTGCTCAAGGCAGAAGACCTCATACATCCCAGTCAAATGTTTGTCCAGTCTATTTTTTAAAACCTTTAGTGATGGTGCACCTACAACTTTGAGAGGCAAGCTGTTCCCTTGATTAATTGTTCTATCAGGAAATTTCTCCTTATTTCTAGGATGGGTATAAGCTTTAATAAGTTTCCACCTATTATCTCTGGTGCTTTGGAGAATAAGACAATCCCCTCTTCTCTGTGACAGCCCCTCAAGTACTAGGAGACAGTTATCACGTCCCTCCTAACCCTCCTCTTCGATAGGCTAGATATACCTAGCTTCCTCAACCATTCATCATACTATTTAGCCTGAAGACCCCTTATTAAGGTCTCCTAGTTGAGCTGGGGGCTGGACTAGAAGACCTCCAAGGTCCCTTCCAACCCTATTATTCTATGTTCATCTTTGTTGCTCTTTTCTGCAGACTTTCTAACACCTGAGCATCTTTTTTTTAATATCATGGTGATCAAAATTGAATGCAATATTCCAAGTGTGGTCTTACTGGTACAGTGTAAAGTGGTAGTATCAATTCATATGATCTTGATACTATCCCTCTGTTGATGCAGCCTAGGACTGCATTGGCTTTTTTGGCAGCTGCAGCACACGGCTGGCTCCTATTTAAATGATTGCCCACTAGGACTCCAAGATCCCTCTCACAGTTCCTGATGTTGAGCCAGGTGCCACCTATTCTGTACCTGTGCATTTGGTTTTTCTTGCCTAAGTGCAGGATCTGATTTTTCTCACCACTGAACACTCATCTTGTTGGAGAGGATCCAGTTTTCAAATCTGTCACGATCCTTCTGAGTCTTGAGTCTATCTTCCAAAATTCCCCCAGCTTGGTGTCGATTTGCAAATTTCACGAGTTCCCCTTCTATGCCCTTCTCTAAGTCATTTATGAAGATATTGAAGAGTTCTGAGCATAAGATTTGTTTTCAAAGCACCCATGTTGGGCATTCCCAACTTAGCACCAATATATACCTTCTTGGCAGATACAAGTAGCTTCTTTCTCAATGATTAACCCTGGCTTTGTTAGCAGAACTGAGCAAATGAAAAACATGGGGACACACAGGCATGTTTCAGCACGGATGTGCCAAGGCAAAGGTGAGAAAGTACAGATTCACTCAGGTCCTTCAGCAGCTTCAGGAGACAACCACTTCCTAACCACGTAACTCATTTCAGCTCAGAGGCCCACATCCCAAGCCCTGCTTGCTCAGGCCCAAAGAAGCCAGGTGCAAGCTTGCCATCAGATGCTCAGCCCTTTAATCCATAGAGTTTCTCAACAGCCCACTTATTCTGACCCATGGACCAGGAAGGTGAAGGGAGCTGCTATGAGCCTCTTCTGAGGACAGAGCCTACAGGTGAACTTGACTAAGGTGCACACAGGAAAAGGTGTTGTTTCAGGAAACAACTCTCACACCAGCAGGTAAGGCCGAATTCTCATTTATTTCCTTCTACTGTCTTTCTTTCCTCCCCACTAACTCTCCCCCCCACACTGAGTATTCTTGGAAAGTAGAAAATAAGAACCCCAGTAATGGGCTCTCAAGGGAAGTGGGGATTCCTATGCACGATTCACATCTCTTGCACAACTTCTGTGAAGTCCTGCCACAGCTTAGCTTGAGCACCACCTGATGCCTGAACGGTCACAGGTGCAGTGGGAGCTACTTTTAAGCTCTGCTGCTATGGGGAGGCGGGAGGGGCTCTTCAGACAGAAATGGCAGTTAGTTTGGGCGGAAGCTGACCAAGCAAACCAGGTTGGCTCTTTGGGTCCAAAACACCCAGTCCCTGGTCCTTACCTTCTTGTTCTTGGCTTACTACAGACGGCACAGATTGCTCCAGCTCAGGAAAAAAAATCACTGCCTAGTCAGAGATTATGACAAGAAGCTGCCTTAACTAATCAACTGTGGCTTTAGATTTCGGGAAGCTAGTTTTTCTTTCGCAGCTGCCCCAGACGGCCAGGTGTTAGACGTGCCATTCAGACTTACCCACGGAAACTCTCCCCACCCCCGCAGGGCCTGTGACTCACTTGCGGGTTCGCAGACATCCCGGCTTTGGCTGTAAGAACTGCAGGCAGCCTTCCCGGCCACACGCTTCCTCCTCCCAAGGCGGGAGGCCCGAGAGGAAGCGCCTGCTCCGGGTACACAGCCCTCCCCGACCGAGCAAAGCCTTGGACGACCTGAGCCGTCCCGAAGGCCTCGAGGGGCTCCAGAGTTTCCACGCGCCTGCGAGCGCCCCGCGCTTCAGATCCCAACGGGGCCCGCGCCCGGCGCTTCTGGCGGGGGGCGGCTGTCCCGGGGCTGCACGCCCCCACCTCGCCGCACCGCAGCGCCGCGCTCGGCCCTAGCGCAACGCTCGCCCACCCGCCGGCCAGCCGGGCTGGCCCGGAAGCGGCGCGTCCCCCTGTCGCGGGCTACATGCGGACCCCGAAGCGGAGGGGAGGGCGAGCGGGCGGCGGCCGCCCAGAGGCCCCGCGAAAGCCGACAGCCGGGCCCGACAGGCGAGCAAGCCTCGCCGTCCCCTCCCCCCCGAGACGGCCCGAGCCTTTCGGCTGAGCGCGAGGGGCCCGGAGCGGGTATCCCTCCCCTGCCGTCGGCCTTACCTTCCAGCCCGCGGGGCTCGCGCCGCTCTGCTCACCGCGGCTGCCCGCTCGGCCCCTGGGCAAGCGGGAGCGGCGTCATCGCGGCGGGCGGGAGGCGGACCGGGAAGCCCAGCCGAGCTGCCCCCGCCCCGCAGGCTGGCAGGCTGGCAGCGGCCTGACGCTGGTTGACGCGCGGGCGGCGGGGCGGCCCCAGCCCGGCACCTCCCCTCGCGCGCAGGCAGGCAGGCAGGCAGGCAGGGCCGCCCTCCCTCCCTCCCTCCCTCCCGGGGCTACCATCGCTGCCG
>JANHFM010007021.1:11345-29562 GCA_032468115.1 Grayia smithii
CGGGACGCTGCGAACCGGTTCGGTGACGTCACAGCGTCACCGCTACCTACTCGCGCGAACCGGACCGAACCGGGGGGGCAACCCACCACTGAGGTCAGTCCTTTCTGAAAAGCACGGGAAATGCCCATGTAGCCTCTGGCAACGTACGCCAGACTCAGCCAAGCGTATGTTATCAACTTCCTTGAGGGGGAAGAAAAAAACCATGGAGTTTTGGGAGGCTAATGTAGCCAGCGAAAGGGGATGGTTTCTCCCAAGACGCCGTGGAGTGCAGCTGTGTTTACTGGCTTCCATGGAGCAGGCTCCTCTGTTATTTCCTCTTCCCTTCCTCCTCCTCTGCCTTGAAGATTGTGCTGCAGACTGCAAATCAGCTGCCAAGAACTTCAGACAAGAATGCACCAGGTCAGGGTTTAGAGCGAGTGAGATACAGCGCTGTCTACGAGTCTAAAAATCAGGTGCCCCCTTGTTTTTCGTGCTAAAGATCAAGTATCCGCTGCCTTTCTTTTTTTTTTGAAATCGTCCGTGCCTGTGCAGTTCAGGAAAAGCTAGTTTCCCTTCTTCATTCCTGAATCTTCGCTTTCAAATCTACCAGGGTAGAATTTAAAAAAACAAAACGAAACAGTTGAATTCAGTACTCATCATCATGCTGTTGCTGCACCACTCTTGAACTATGCATGATAGTCCCTTGCGGCATTGAAGCATTCTAATTTCTGTTTCTGAAATGATCAGCTTCATTGTACGGTAATCGTAATTTGAGTGTAAATACAAAGCGTTCCCTTATTTACCCCAGCCTGCTCCGTTTTTCTAACTCCTGCCTGCAATGTAATGAATAACAGATGCTGGACATGATATCTGGTGCCTCCACAAATGACTTCCAGTGGGGAGTCATATTCTTCTGATGCAGGAAAAGAAGAAGAAAAAAAAAAGAAGACTAAAAATGATGGTTATAAATTAAAATGCTTCCAGAGGATTTACGTTCCAGCCAATACAGATTCCACAGTAATGAACATTTTTATAGACACATCAAGTTATCCCATTCTTTCCAGGGTTAGTTTGAAAATATTTGATGCCTGCCACATTAGGGTTGTGCTCTTCCTTCCTTCCTTCCTTCCTTCCTTCCTTCCTTCCTTCCTTCCTTCCTTCCTTCCTTCCTTCCTTCCTTCCTTCCTTTCCTTCCTTGTCCTGATTTCACCTTCCTTTCTTCCTTCCTTCCTTCCTTCTCCACTCCTCTGATTTCACCTTCCTTCCTTCCACAAAAATAACAGCAGCTGTTGTTTGTGGCTGTTATTTACACACACAAACACACCTATTTTTATTCCACTTCTAAGGGGAAGGGAAGATGAGACCCAGGCAGATCCCTCTCTGAATAGCCTCCCACCCAAATTTTGACTGATTTCCTCTCCCATCCTCGAACAGACCCCACTTCACTTTTTGAACTCTGGAACGCCTTTATTTTCCATTTATTGGGGGAAGTTACACTTTTATTGGGTCTTCACCCTGCCCCATGCCAAAAGGAAAGCCAGCTGGGCTTCTCCTCCTAGAAGCCCCCCTACCCTTTCCCCTGCTCTCTTCCCCTTACTCCCCACTCAATCCCACTTTGGGACAGAGGAGTGCACGCTGGTAACTTATTGGGACAACATCAGAGTGTGCCTTCTGACCCTCCAGCACTTGGCCAGCAACTCTCTGCACTCCTCCAGGCCCGACTTGCTGAGGGGTGGGAGCAACCCTGATGTCTTTGCTGCCTCCCATCACTGCCCAGTTTCCACAAAGGCTTGGCGTGTTTCAAAGGCAGCAGCTCACATCTGGAGGTGCCAAAAAGTGTCCCGCTGTGAGAGCCGGGCCAGACCTCTTCACCATCTGATTCATCAATGGGGGTGCTTCTGCCAAGTCATCCCCGCCCCCACACTTTTGTGCTCAGCATTTGGCAGGGAGAAGGGAGCGCTTCCCCATGCTGCCCCCTTCTTTCTCTTGGCCCCGCTGACGAGGAAGGAGGAAGGCCAGGCTTGGGCGATGGCCCCCATCCCACAAGATCCAGTCCCACTGTTCTCTCCCAACCCTCTCTGCTGTCAGCAACAGAAAATGTACCACAAACGAAGTTGGAATCCTGTTGCCGCACAAAGGCAAGTATAGGGGCTCTTCGCTCCTGCACTAAGGCTCTGTCCATCACCATGACTGCGACAGGGCGACAACTCTTTCATCCCTCTGCCGCAACAGGGAGCACAGCAGAGGGATGAAAGAGCCGCATGCAGCACCAGAGCTGCGGGTTGCCGACACCCAAATTAGAAAAAGGTCAAATGCCTTACAAAATGTCTTTCTGGACAAAGAAAAAAAAAAGATTTTTAAGTTTGGTTAGAAAGGACTGACTATGGGTAGAAGGAAATTATGTTGTACTGTTAGAGAGGGGGGATAAAATATAAATATCTACTTACAACTGTTGTTAAGAAGACCAGAAGCTATTTCTTTTCTTTCTCTTTTATATTTCTTTCTTTGTAATTTTTCACATACTTCCTCTTTACTTTTCTTACTTTTGTCTTTCAAAATCTGTATTGTTTTTATTCATAAAATTTCTTTAATAAAAATTATTTTAGAAACCTGTTTACGGATTTTTACAGTACAGCTGTTAGTAAGTCTTTCTAAGGTACTTCTTTCATTTGAATCAAACATATCTTTATTTAAATATACATTGTGTTATCAGACATCTACCATTTTGGTAACTAGAAATTACTGGAATTATTTGATTGTGAATTATTTGATTAGTGGATAGTGAAGAAAAACAGTAATATTACAGTATCTTCTATCTCCTGAAAACTTTCTGCTGTGCTGCTGTTGTACTAATTTTTCTTTATTCAGCAAAGAGCAGACTTGCCTGAACTTGAACTCTATGAAATGAACTGAAGTCTAGGCAAGTGGACTTCTCAAATAGTAAACCATTTGCTTCTCTTGTTTTGAATTAAACATTAAAAGTTGTGTGGGAACAATTAAGCTGCACTTCAAAAACATGGCCTAAAGGTTTCATGCTAAGAACAATTATCTAAAAGTTTCGACCACCAAGAGGATTTGGGTTTTTTTTTACAACTTCTATTTCGCCTCTCAAATAACTTTTAAAAATATTCTTGTAATTATCTTGTCTCTGAATGAGGCAGGAATACCCATTCTAGAAACAGGAAGTACCAGTTATTGCTTGATATGCAAGGCATGGAGTCTAAGGTAGCCATAGAAAAGGGCCTGTAAAAACTTGCTCTTAAGAGTCAAGAAGACTGTGGTATAAATAACTTATGTTACCTTAATAGATGCACCTGCAAAACGAGAAAGTTGCTTGATGTGCTGCCCTTGTTTGCCAATAATGGCTCCCACTGCTAAGGCTGGTATGAACAGATGAACTGTCTCAGATTCTGGTTGTTGCTGGAATGCAAAAGCAAAGAAAACACAGGCGGGTTATGAACAACCACAAGGCTAAATTACTCTTAAGCCAAGATTATACCTAAAAATATTAGGTTTTAAAAATGTAATTAAACATACAATTTAAATCAAAGACATAACGGAGAGATAATTACAACAGATAAACATACAAATCATTAACTTCAAAAAAGCAGTGGTTTAAAATGAAGGGTAGGCAAGTAAATTCAGAATACATGCAGTAAAAATATTTAAAATAGCTGCAGCCTTTTCAATAGAGAATTTTATCAGTTTTTGTTAATGTCTTTCACATGTTTCATATTTTTTAAATATAATTTTTATAAAGGACATAACGGTTGATAATTGATTAACTTCTTTATATGGCTGTCCATCTCACAAGACATCACTCTGGGCAGAAACAGTTTTTTTAAAAAGGCATAAAAACATTAAAACATGCCAAACACAATCATATTAAAACACATAAATACATACACTCACACTTATACACATAATTCGATCAGCAGCAGAAACACATTAAACTCTTTATCAATTCTATACTTTTTAAAGGAATTAAATGGCACTAAGAATTCCAGTGATACAGATTGCAAATTCCATATTGAACTTAAAAGATTTTCAAGAGATATTGTTGCATGTAATATTGTTTACATAATGCTAGGACACTCCCTTGATTTTTAAGAAAGCCCATATACACCATTTTTCAAATATTATTAATGGATATAAGAAAACCTAAAGAACATCTGAATTTGGTTTATTTAAAACCAACTGTAACCATTCTTTTTGCAGCAAATATATTCAGGTATATGGGTTTTACTTTATAATCAAGTCTGATTTTATTTTCATTATAAAATTTAATATAGACCATTCTTTGTATACTTAAATACTTGTTTTATCATTTTACAAGTTTTTCAAATGGATGAACTTGTTCCATCTGTATTAAAGTAAACAGCTGTAAATGTTCTACCACTTTTAAGATTAAATACATAGCATTTAATTATTTTTTTAAAAGGTATGTTGCATTTGTGTCAAAGAGGAACAAATAGTCAACCTTTACAATCAACAAAACTGTTTTAGAAAAACTATTGAAAGACTAACAATAGAAGAAACTACCCTTAAAAATACCTCATTGAAACACAATTTATATAAACACATGAAAATGAAAAGGAAGTGTCACATATACACTTTTTGTCTCTAACAGAACCTATGTAGATGCTAACAATACTTCAACGATTTAATCTTTGCATTAAAAAAAACCCTTAGTTCAGTACCTGGCCTCTGTAATTGTAGGAAAGAAAATGGCAAAACTAGGAGAAGGAATAAAAAGTTTTGAGTTTGAGTTTTGAGTTTGAAAGTCCAACTTCTCTTGATAGTGATTTACTCTTATCTAACACTAACCACTATTGACTGTTGGTTGAGAAGATTCCTATGCATAAATTTTAAGCAATAAATCACATGTGGGCTTGGTTTTTCATGGCTGACATTACAGCAGTCAGAAATCGAGAAAACTGCCAATAGTCATTTTAAGTAATTTTAAGTAAAATTAATTAAGTAATTAATTTTTGACTAGAAAATTCTGGAAACTAAAATTCATGAGTCTTGAATTAGATTCGGGAAGACTAGAGAGGACCACATGAACTATTCATCTTCTTCAGCATAAGACAGTTTCTTGTAATTTCTTTAACCCAAATAATGTTTATTGGAAATCTATCCCTCAAAAGAAATGAGAGCACAATATAATCCCAAACAAAAATACCTTCTACAACAAGAGACTTCCAGTTGATGTCACGGCAGGAATGGCTAGAAAATAGCAGGCTCCGCTGAGCCTTGTGAAATCCAGTTGGTAAGCGCTGTCAGGAGACCCTACAGGGTCATAGCTGCCTTGTAGGGGTGATGAAGGAAGGAGAGGTGCTTCGCTGACCACGAGGAATTCGCAATTTCCTCTTCAGGTCCGAAGCAAGCTCTCCCAAATGGCAATAGGGGCGATGGCTATTTTTGGCAGTCACAAAGCTGGGAGAACCAGGACTACAAGATTTGTGCTGGAGTGGTTGAGCATTGAAACTGGGTGAGATAATTACTAACTTTTACTCTAAATACCTGATTCAAGTACAAGAATTTTAAAATATAATCTCCAAGCCAAAGATAGCAGCGACTAAGTAAACAGTTTCCATGCATTGTTTTTTTGTCTTGTCTTCTGGTCCTTGGGAAAATAGGTTGACCCCATCTTCTTTGTGGCAACCCCTCAAATATTGGAAAACTTCTGTCATGTCCCTTCTAGTCCTTCTTTTCACTAGACTTGACAAATCCAATTCCTACAACCATTCTTCATATGTTTTAGCTTCCAGCCCACTAATTATCTTTGTTATTCTTTTCTGCACTCTTTTCAAAGTCTCAGTGTTGTTTTTTTATAATATGGTGACCCAAACTGGCTGCAGTATTCAAAGTGTGGTCTTACTAAAACATTATAAAATGGTATTAATACTTCACTTGATCTTGATTCTATCCCTCTGCTAATGCATCCAAGGACTCACTGGCTTTTTTGACTGCCGCCCCACACTGGTGGTACATATTTAAATGGTTGTTCTTTAACAAGATGCATATGAATAAGAATCATGCACTCATAAAACCAAGTTTTCTCCATTTATTTCTGGTTCTCAGGAACATAGCTGATCATACTTTCTTCTGATGTATATACTCCTCTCTAAATATTCTGTGAATTGCCATTTTCTTCACATGTGCTATTTTAATTCAAGATTCTAATATTACAAAAAGTCATGCTATTTATTTCCATTAAATTGGAAAACCAATATATCTGTTATGCAATATATAAATGGGAACAGTTATAACCTACTGTCCAAAATGTATAAAGAAATAGAATTACCCCAAATGGAGGATATGAAGAGGAAGCAGTGGCTGGAGCAACACCCACTGTGGGAGGTGGTATCCCTGAAGAAGAAGGTGGGAATAAACCCAAGGCATTCAGATTTAGCCCTGGAATTAAATGTGCTTGAAGCTGGAATAATATAGAAGATAATAAATTCAGCAACATAATTAAAAATAATTACTATCTTAAATAAAAGATTCTTTCTTGCTTAGCAGTCAAAATGTAAGTAATTTAAATGGAGTGAAATTTCATGTAGCTAATTAATTTAAATAATCTTGGATTACACACACACACACACACACACAAACTCTTCTGTCAGAAGCAACTATTGATTTGATTCTATGAAATAATGTAACGTATTAATAGCAATATCACTTAGACTTATATACTGTTTTATAATGCTTAAGAGCTCTCTCTAAGCAGTTTAGAGTCAGCATATTGCCCCCCAAAATTTGGGTCATTTTACCCACCTCAGAAGGATGGATAGCTACCTTTAAATCTGTATGTTCTACAACTTTAGCCTTCACAGATAATTAAATACACAAAGATTATTACAACATTCACTAAGGAGAAATAAGAAGTGTCCTCTTAAAAGAATTGAAATTATCATGAAATCTACTCTGGACCATTAGTAAAGCATCATAATCAATGCATTAATGTGACCCATTCAAACAGCTATTTTTTTTTTTTGATTCAGGTATTAGCCTGAAAAAAAGGCATGCCTTTAAAGAAAAGCTGCACTCATACACATAAATGTTCAAATAATCTCTTCCAAATTATTTTCAAAGACTGTAAGTCTACCTTAATAATGTAGCAGGAATGTAAAACATTTTATTTTTGACATTAAAATAGAAGTAGGCAGGCAAGGCTTTTCTAAAATGATCAGTTTGACTCGCCAACTGTGAATAGCTGGTGATGTCTATTTGGATTTCTTTAATATGTATGACTTTTATTAGATTTTTCCACTAGAAAGGACAAAATATAAACTTTTTCCCCCTGAAACTGATTTATCTCTACTGTAATACTTTGGACAAATACTTTTAAAAAATAACAAATTTACACTCATAAGAAATGCACTTACATTCATAGCAGCAATATCATTTTCATATGACTCCCTGATTTTCTTCATTATTTCCTCCTCAGCCTTGGCACATGTATCAATACTGCCTTTAACTGTAATGGTTCGTTCTGGATTATATAGTGTCAAGTCCTGCAATCTTCATAGCAAAAAGAAGTGAACTGATATGCATGTAATAGCTAATATATGAAGCTGAAACTGAAAATAATTATTCTTTAAATAAACTTAAGTATTTATAATTCTTCAGATAAACAGTAGACAAAGCTTTAGAATATACAAATCCTAGATGTATCATTAGTAACTCAGGTTCAAGAATGCCTGACCATCAGCCAATCCATTTTCATGAGTGATATAACTAGATTGCCAATCATTTAACAAAATATGGTTCATTAATAGATATGGATTGGTTGAGAAGACAAGCATATAATATGCAAGAAGCCAGTAGGATGTAACCTCCCTTTTAACGTCTTCTACCTTCAGAAGATAATGTTCAACAATTAAGTTTCTATTTCTACTTTTCTAAATCTGATTATTAGTGTAAATGTTGTATTCATGTATACTGAAAACCTCATATTTAACTTGTCACCAAATTGTTCAGTTTTTTAACATTTTAAAGCTTTATGTACTATTACAGCTGTTTCAGAGACAAAGAGTTTCACTGTTCAATTCATGTTACTGATGTAAGCAATTTATTGAAAAATTGAACAAATCTAGAAATGTACACAATTAAAAAATAATCAAAACATGAGTCTTTTGACAATAAAATGCACTGGGGTAAAATTACTTTTTCTCCTTCACAAATATATGGATCCTAATATGTTCCATCTAACATGCAAACACAGACAGACATAGACATATAACAATTATTAAAACAGACTAGACACAAAATGTGTCTTAACTACAACATACTGGCAAATTCAAACGGTGCTACCTGTTACAACTTTTCTATTTTTAAAAAACCCTCCCTCACAGAAATGAGGATCAACAGTTCTCTGTGCTACTGACTTACAAGAGGGGAGAAAACTTGTGACTCCTCTGGCTTTCCAGATGCAGACCTTTAAAATGTATAGTTTAAATCATTTCAGCATCCCTGTGGAGTTTACCACCGAATACTGGACTTACTGCAGAATGTGTCATGGAGAGTTCCTCCTCCCATGTACTTGGAAGCAAAGCTGATCTTACTAGATTTCCTGCCTCAGGAGGTGGGAGGGAGTTCCCACCCAGTTTGAGAGCTGTAGTCCATTGGGTGCCATAAAAAAAATTAAGAAAACTGCACTGAAGTGTTTTCTTTTATTATCCGACAACTCCAACAAAGAAACATAAGAGGAACAATGCAGAGAAATGGAGAACAAAACAAAAGATTTGGGAGGGGGGTTCTGAGGGGCATAGGAAGATGTGATAAAGAAAGATGATCTCTTAATAATTTGCAGTAGCCCCCAAAACTGAGATCGGTGAAAATAGGTTGATCTCCTTTCTTTCAAAAATGTTGGCAAACTCTGCCCCTTAACTCATGTATAATCAATATCTACTGCTAGAACTTGCTACAGAATTATGCACAACTATGTAAAAACGATTTGAGAAACATCTGAACACAATATGGCCTTACATGTATCCCCTAAAGGATGATGCATTGATGTCTCAGACATCCACCCTTAAGACATGGATGTTTGCAGATTCCTTTAGTTCAAATTATTCTTCACTGGTGAGTACAATGTCATTCCTGACTCACAACAAAATGAAGCCGACAATTATGTAAAATGGAATATATCTCCACCCCACCCCAATAGTTTGGATTCTTGTATAAGCATCCAATCCTTTCTTCTTTCGAGTATCAAGACAGAAACAAGAGAGATAGTTAATACCCAGAAGCACATCATTTTAACATAAAATATGAACAGATGTTTCTGAACAACTATTTTATTTTTAGATTACTTACACTTGTAAAACAGTGTATCTTTTTGCATCTGTAAAAAAAAAAAAAAGCAGATTCCATCTCCAATTCTATGAGCCAATGCAACTATGTCAAGACACCAACCCCCAAGCAACTTAAGAACAAAGTAAAGAAGAACTCTATAGCCGATGTGAAATCTCAGTACCATAAATCCTAGTAACATATGCAACATAGTATGCATTCAGGCAACAGCCATTTCTCTGAAACACAATTACATTGGGAAATCTGAAGAATCCCTACTGGCAAACATAAAGTACTGTTCCCTGTGGGCTACCAGCAACCTCTGACATTCCTTTCCTTGGAATTAAACCATGAATACCCAATGAAACAGAGCTGACGAGAGAAGCATTTGACCCTCCTTGATCCTTTTCACATTCGAATTGGAGGCATTCAAGTAGATTTTTGTTGCCTTGGTAGCTGTCTATTTCCTCAGAGGGAAATACTCTACCTAACCCAAACAAGAAATGCAGCATTCCTTCTCTGCCTATTCCCAGTACTGAGAAAAACTGTTCCACAAACTATTCATTTTTCTGATAGAGAAGAAATCTTTTAATTTCATGAGAAGCATGTCAGGAATGGGGGATGATCCTCTCAAAATCAGATGCAGAACTCTGGGTGGAATGAGATCTCTCTTCATGAATGAGTAAAATGCATAAGAGATACAATACCTCTATTGATAGTTTTATATTGTGAGATCATGATAATATTGCAGGCATTTCACTACACATGGGATTATAGCTGAGAAAGCTGCACTATGGTCTTTCAAACTGGTACCAAATACTCTACTGAGCTTGCTAGAGCCTGGAAAAATGCTATATTGAGGGAATAAGACTATTTCTAAAAAAAACCCAACAAGGTATGAATCTGGAAAATAAAGATGAAATCTCATTCATCAACTACATTCTAATATGACTCAGAAATTACAGGTGATTATGAAATTTGAGTCATAGTCAAACTGAGTCAAAGTTCACAAACACTGAAGAAAAACAACAGCTGTTATTTTCCCTAAAATGAGATTTATGTAAGAGAATACCATCAATTACTATAACTTCATTGTGGTTGATCAAATAAACACAGTACTGAAATACAAATATTTAAGAGACAATAAATTGTTAAAATAGTAAACAATTACAAAAATAGGTGCACATGACATGGAAAAAATGTTTTGTGAATGAAACAATTTTGGCTTAGACATTTGGCCAATTCATTCGTTCAACACTATTTGGTTTTGGGCTTCAGCTAAGACAAATTCTGTTATAATGAGTAAGATAAGGCCTTGTCCCACTTTCCACCTAATCTTCCCAAGTAGTCTGTGTACCAGCCCACCCTCTTAATTTTGCTAGCTCCTTCCTTTTTCCTAACCAACAACATGCTTTAATTAAAATGTGGTTTACCTAACAGGCTCATTTGCTCTTTTCTCATTTTTCTTTCTTTCTCCTTAACTACCAATATGGGCTGCTCCTGAGCTTGCTTTTTCTGTCCTCTTATTTCTGGGCATCCAAACTAGTGTCCCATGGCTCAAATGTTTTGCAAAGCCTAAATTAAAAAGCTGTTTGAAACCTGAACTTTATTTGCCCTAAGAAAAACCTAATGCTTAAGAAGCAGCTGAGAGTCTCAGTCCCAATGTCACAAGCTTTTCGGGAAAGCAGTAAAGGATAGGGTTTCGCTAAGGGTCCTACTGTGCAGCTCCCAAGTAGAACAGAGTACAAAGGCAGTTTGTGCCACAGAGCTCTTGCAAAGTCCATCTTTCAGTGCTTCCCCCTTGTTCTTTCACCGATTCTCTCCTGTCCAAATACACCATCTCCACCTGTGGTCTGCCAAAAAGGAAACCTCTGCTTGCCTCACTCTCTTCTGTCCCAAAGTCCCTTCAGTGCTTGCCTGGCCTTTTCCCCTTTCCACATACCAACTATCACTCCTATTCTCCACTCATCCACCTGGAAAAGAAAGGCCCATCAAACAGTTTCTTTGGGCAATTCCCCACCCCCCTTTTCTGAATATGCTGTATGTTGAGTATACTTGAGGCTACTGACAGATTGATTTTGATATGCATTCTAATCCATTTCTCTCCAAAGAATATAAATACAAACCTTAATTCCCTTCTTGTAAATTATCTTTGGGGGTAATCATTCTAAAGGACAGCAGAATAATTAGGCAGCAAACAAAAGCTAAGGTGTGAAACTGATTATTCTTGTCATTTTCAAGACAGAAAGCAAAATGTGGTGATGTGATCTCTCTCTTAACAACTGCTTCACTTAGTGCCTGGGTTGCCAGTTCCAATGCTAAATGAGCATTGCTAAATGAGGCAACCTATCTTTATCTCGGATAAACAGCTAAGAGCCGGTATGAATAACACTGTCAAGATATTGTCAAATTCTTCTTTGAACCTGTATGTGTTTTGTATGTTTTACTTTCTTCCAGAAGGTCCAAATACAATAAACAAGATCAGGAATATGCAGGTGCAATAAGTATGGTGTATTACTAATTACTATGAAAATTCAGACGTGAGCTCTGTTCAGTACTCCATCACATTCACTTCTGATTTTTCTACCACCATCACACCATTTTTTCACTCATTTCATTTCTCTCAATTCTATGGAAACTTAGGAACTGCTTGGAATCAGAAACTAGGAAGAGGCCTTACTGGAGCAACCTTATCCAGCACATTTTTCTTCTTTTTCCCTAGGCTACAGAAACTGGCTTAGGTAATCAATGGAACTTTCTGCCAGTGGCCAGGAAAATCTCCAAGTGGTTTCTGGAATCCTTCTGAATCCATTAGCAGTAGACTATTCTAAAGGCCCTGACTTCCATGCAGTCTTGATCTTTTCATCTGTAATTTGATAAGGAAGTGATCTGACCACAATAAAACACGGATGTCAGTGTCCTTCACAGTGTGTCAGTGTCACAGTGACACACAGATAACATCTCATCTGCTCTGAAGTAAAGTAAAATAAAGACCAGCTCCACTGTTCCTTGCCATATGTTCCAAGGATGCAATTACTTGCAATAAACCCCATGATCATTGTGGAGGCTACGAATTCACAAGAACCTTCCTCAGAACATGGAAGTTGAAATAACCCAAGATTAAAAGCCTCAGGAACTCTAAACTAGTGCAAAGAACTTCCATATTAACAGAAGTACTAATGAAAAACATGAAATTTGATAATATACAAATGAGTATGTCATGAAATTCTACTCAAATTTAGAGACAATAGAATGCACTGCATTAGAAACATTAATATCTCTTGGGAATTCTATAATATTTTTCAAATGTAATATATTGAACTGTGTATCTGAGAATCTATATTTGCATTTATGTGCATAAAAATAAGTTTATGGTATAATATGACATTTCTATGCAAAGAAAATATATTGATTATCACATAGAATAACCTATTGGAATTAGCAATTCTATGAATGCAGTTAATACTTTTTTTCTAAAACCCTTCTGGCAGTTAGTAGTTCTAACAAGTATAGCATTTTAAGATTGACTTATTGCATACTTCCTTAAAAGACCAAATACTTACGGAGATATTGTTATTTTAGTGTCAGTATCCTGTTCAATTTTTTTCAAATTCCGTCCCTCTTTACCAATGAGTCGGCCAACAAAATTATTATGTGCCAAGATCTTCAAGGGAATGTCGTCTGTGCTGTAAACATTCCAGACGGGTGTATAAATGAAAGTCACATAATATATCAACCACAAATTAAGAAGTAGTAATTTTTCCATTCTCAAGTTCATATAGTTCACATAGTTTATTATATAATCAAGAAATTCTATATGCAAAGTATCCTGGAAAATTAAATTTCCTCAAGAATAAAAGTTGAAGCTCTAAGCCCATCATTTCCAAAGTGCTTTGAGTATATTTACCTTTATACTATCTGTATAATCATTAAGAACACAATTGTTGATTTCTTATCTAGAAATATGTTTGAAATAAGGCTTAGTTTTAAAGATACCATATGTTTGCTGGAAGTTTTTCTATTCTAGTTAGACTGGTTTTTTCCATACTTTGACTCCACAGCTAATTTATTCTTAGTTTAATCAGATTTTTTGTGTTTCTATGGAGAGAAGCTTTATCAGTTGTTCTTCATATTATTTCCTATCTCTAATAATTTCTGACTTCTTTTATATTCAGTTATTATAATTTGTCTAGGACACCATTTTATCACAGTTTAGGGAAGAACAGAATGCATTTAGTACTATCCCACAATAACTAGATGAGCTGTTTGATTGTGACTTATCTACTACTGTATTAACAAGAAGTTAGAAATGAAAGCATCATACTGTGGTTATTTTAGAGCTGAAACATTGGTGAAAGCGAAGTTATTTCTTAGGCCAATGTTTAAATCTTTAAAGATATAAACTTTAAATCTTCAATGAAATAATCCATTGAACTGGACCATTTAAAATTACTTTCTTTTTAAAAATTTGCAGTAACTTCAACTATTATTAACAGTTCTACCATGTTTGAATTAATACTGTTTAATTTATACAACAGTTAAGATTATTTTTGGATATTATTTGTGATTGCTAAAAATATTGAGAAGCACTCTTTGCTTCAATATATTTCAGTTGCTAGTTTGAAATGTTAGAAATTTATTTGAAATTCTGGCTTCAGTTTCCCACATCAGTATTTACATCTATTTCTATAGATGTATTTTAACTGTGCAAAATATGCTTAAGAAATAGCTTATATTCCTCTTTTGTCTAACTCTTTTCTTCAACATAGACGGTATTAAGACCTAATATTCCTTTGTATATAATTTCTTTGTCATAATTAAGTACAGGTAGTCCTCAACTTACAACAGTTCATTTAGTGACTAAAGTGACCTCTACTAAGTAAATGAACTTACAACAGTTCATTTTGGCACTGAAAAAGGCACTGACTTATGACCCTTTTTCACACTTAACAATTGTTGCAGCATCCACATGATCAAAATTCAGGAAATTGGAAATTGATTCACATTTATGATAGTTGCAGTATCCCGGGGTCATGTGATATTCTTTTGAGACTTTCTGACCAGTAAACTCAATGGGGAAGCCAGATTCATTTGGCTAGTGTGACTAACGTAATAACTGAAGTGATTCACTCAACAACTGCAGCAAGGAAAATTGTAAAATGGGGCAAATTCACTTAACAAATTTCTCATTTAGCAACATAAATCTTGGGCTCAATTGTGGTCATAATTTGAGGGTTACCTATGTTTCAGGCAGGCAGGCAGGCAGGCAGGCAGGCAGGCAGGTACTTACTAAAACATCTTTACTCACAATTTAGTGTCTTGAGCTTCCTTTTGCATTATTTCCATGATAATTTTACAAGCAGTTGAGCATCCTTCTGGAGTAGAATGAATTGTGATTGGTTTTTCAGCAGCTCCTGCATTTTCTTTACGATGAATATCAATCCTAAAAAGAAGGGAGGAAATATAAAAATATTTGTGATTTTCAAAATCGGAGTCTATTGAAAATAAACCAATAGAACCAAATTCAAATGTCATAACTGACTGTCAGATTAATGCATTTTCATTAATATCATGATACTTTAAGTTCAATCCATTGGTCTTGTTGTCTAACCTCATTTAGCTTGCATCTGCCATAAGATGAATGTACATGCAGAAGATATTTCCTTTGAGGAATTAAGCCATGTCCTCACGAGAGTAATTTATGCATATTTTTATCCAATTAAATTTTAGACAAAGTCTCTCTGCAATTGAGCTTAGTTCCATGGAAATTATTTGCCAGTATTTAATTTTGAGATTTTTTTTTTCTAGTCATCCTGTAACTTCCAAATAACCTATTATACTTACCAGCGGTGAAATCCACTTACCTTCGCTACTGGTTCAGGAATGGGAGCGTGCGTGTGTATGCTATAATCGCACCTCTTCTGCACATGCGCAGAGAGGCAAAAACGGACGTAATGATGTCCTGGCAGGTGGGTGGAGCCTCCCACCACTGGTGCTACCAATTTGCACAAGCCAGATAGATCCGGCCAGATTTCACCGCTAATACTTACCCTTTTAAAGATCAGCCACAATAACTCATATTTACCCATTGTTGTAAGTTCTGCTTATCAGAACAAAAGTTTTGGCGTGGTTTGATCATTTAACATATACAGAAATATCAATAACTTGTTACATTTTCCCTACATGGGACTTGCAAAATTTCAAATTCTTCTCCTGTTGTAGTGCCAACATAGAAAATCAAGTCTTGATCAACTGCTTACCATCCATCTCAGTACTTTTAGTATTGCACCTCTAGAACTACTACATTAATTCAGTGCCATTTTCAGATCTACAAGTCTGTGTGACTGAACACATTTCCGTTCAGTGAAGAACAGGACGATATGCATGACTTTCAAACAATCCTAAAATTCACTCAAAAAATTGATGTCAAATAAGCAATAAAGTACAAAAACCTGCAATCAGTGAATACAGTTAAAAAAAAACAGACTGTGATTTTATTTTCTTCAACAAAAACAGTACAGGAAAAGTACAATGAAATGCAAAGTCTTCATTGGACATTCTTCAGTGCAAAAATACTACCTCTCCATATTGGCCTTATTCAGATTCCATTCTGCCAGATTATAGTTTTGATAATTGGAAACATCTTACAGACATCCATGCTTCTCTCTTTCATACAAATTCATCTCTCCCATTTTCAGTTCACAAATTATGCTTTCAGTATTCTACCTGAACTTGGTTTCAACTTACAGAAGTCTATTTTTTTAAATTGTTCTTAAAAGAAGTGAAAATATATATTAAAATATTGTACTGAATGCACTTTTTAAAAAAGCTTTAAAAATCCTACCTCAGTGAAGTTTATTAAAGTACACATTCAACCTTTAAAAATAATTAATAATGGTCTACCAAATAATTAAGTTGAATATTATTAAATTTAAATAATAGAACTGGGCAAAAATGTCAGACCTGGCCAAATCAGTAATAACAGTCTTTCTAAACATGATGTGCTGATTAAAGAATGATCTGTGAATGACCCTAATGTTTTCTTTCTTTCCATCCTCTTGAGTATCTGCCTCCTTAGTATCTAGATTGGGGAAATACAATATAATGAAATGTGACACATTCTGTTTATCTGGATTCTTAAATGTAAGAACTCTTAATAGCACTACAACCCAGTTAGCACCATCTATATTGAACTGAATACTCATGAAACAAGATCATATGAAGTCAGTCTTCTTTTCCAATTAAAAATTTAAAAGTATATCAATAACATAAATGTAACAATGTAACCCTTTAAATGATAATAAAATTAATAACTGATAATAAAGACTTCATATAGTGACTTACTTTGACTGTGTCTGCTTTGTAATATTTCGGATTGTGGCCCCTTCTTTTCCAATAATAGCTCCTACAAACTGGGTTGGAACAAGTATCCGTAATGGAACATCAGACTGTGGTTTCTGTCTTGTTGCTGCACCTGGTGAACCTTGTCTAGGGGGACCTCTCTGCCCAAATCCACGTCTACCTTGAGAATGCTGCTGAGGAGGTGGTTGGGCTGCCATTTCATCAGGAATATATGCAACTTTTAATGAATAGTTTTCAAGCTGGAATCCGTTCAATTTTTCTATTGCTCTGTATAAGTTTACAAAAAAAGTAAGTTGTTGCAGATGAAGCAGAACAGAAAGCCAATCAATTATGGTAAAACATTTCATTGGGAATGGTAAGCTGTCCCATCTGGCTCATGAGATCATAAATAACCCTTTTCTTTACGCCTAAACATTATCTCCTTCCTTCCTCATGGGGAAATGCCTTAAGATGACTCAAAAGCAGTATTAATAGCAACATGAAGCAGAATTTCTCTGAAGTTCTGCCTTTTTCCTATTTCCCTAGAGCAAAAAGTACTTTGGGAGCCAGCATCTGAAAGTGTTCCCAGTTCTAAAGTGTTTTGAGTGCTGGCTTTTGAAAAGCCACTTTTAACTCCTTTCTCTTTACAGATAGGCATAAGTTGGCAAAAAAGAGCCCCTTGAAAGAAAGATGTGATTGGCTGGAATCTTAAAACTGCTTATCATTGGCAAATAGGCAACATGATAAGAGGAAAGTACTCTGGTCCTTATTTATGACATTACAAGTAGAAGGAAAACTACTGGATTTTGGGCTGGATCCTATTCTCCAGCATGTTCAAGAAATTCAAGTTCCAAATACAGGTAGTCCTCAATTAATGACTGTCCTGTTTAATGATCATTTGAATTTACAACAGAGCTTAAAAAGCAGGTTTACAACTAGTACTTAAACTTACAATGGTTGAAACATCCCCGATTGTGATTCAGGCACTTGGCAATTGGTGCACGTTTCTGACATTGAAGTGTCCCGCAGTTATGTAATCACACCAATTGTGATTTTCACAGCTGGCTTCCAAAAAGGAAAGTCAATGGGGAAGCCAGCTGTTAGTCACAAGTTGTGGTTATGTGGCCATGCTTAGCAACCATAGATGATTTACTTAACAACCACAGAACTCATGTTGTAAGTTGGACAAGGTCACGTTTCACTTAGAAATAACAACACACAAAGTTTCCAATCTCAGCTGTGATCATTAAAAGATAATTATCTGTAAGTTAGTTGCCTAAAATTGAATCATCATTCTTTCATCTTCCTTTCTGCTTTTTCCTTGTTATATGACTGTTTAGACAACAAATCCAAAGGTAAGGTTTTACTGCATTCTCTTAAGAAACACCTATGCCTTTTAATCAAAACTACAAATCCTGCATGAACAGGAAGGGGAAGAGGGTTTTTTTCTTCTTCTCTGCCTTCCCCAAATCACGACGTTTTAGAAAAACCTATCTACCATTAAAATATCTACCCTATTTCCCTAAAAATAAGCCCAATCGGGCTTTTAAAATAAGTCGTCCCCCCCCCTCCCGAAAACAAGCCCTCCCAGAAA
>JANHFM010007021.1:37492-58063 GCA_032468115.1 Grayia smithii
GGACAGGACAGGACAGGACAGAATAGAATAGGAATAAGAATAAGAATAGAATAGAACAGAACAGAACAGAACAACAGAGTTGGAAGGGACCTTGGAAGTCTTCTAGTACAATTATCTGCTCAGGCAAGAACAGAGATAAGTCTGTTCCACAATTTTTATTGCTGCAATTTCATAAGTAGTATCCAGTTGCTAATTATTGTGTGAATATCATTCATCTTATGTAGCTTTCATTTACCAACAAATTTAAGAAAATATTTAATAATAAATTCCCTTAACAATAATAATTACATTTTTAAGCATAAGTTAAATTCTTAAATAAGATATCATCTACTCATGCTGCTAATTCTAATTAGGTATTAGCAGGGATTACCTTATCAAAAATTTCTGATGAAAAATCATTTTGTATTTTGTATTACTTTCCTATTTATTTTTTTCCATTTCATTCTATTTCCTTCAAACATAAATTGCGATGTCACATGACCTATTGGGACTTTTTCCCCCTTTGCTAAACAGGGGTGGAGGGGGGGGGTGAGCATGTGACACATCCAACAAGTGGGCTGCAAGTTTGTACTAGTACTAATGGAAAATTATAAATTACTTGTGCCAACGCAACTCAAGATGGGAGAAAAGCAGATCTACAACAATCCAACCCAGTCTGATTTTTAGGCAAGTTATCATAGAAATGGAGAGTTTATCATTAATTTATTACTCTCCCGGAATAGGAGTTTAAATAATCTTTCTATAATTTCTTCTATTTATTTTTGTATTAAAATTATATGTTATCAAATCTGGAGGGACCCCCGCCATTTTACAAAACAAAAGAAACTTATATAAAAGTATAAACATTAATAGGTAAAATATCCTCAGTAAATTCAAATGCAACTCCTATCAAAATCAAGGAACTCCTCCATCAAAATGACCATTGACCACTCAAGTCCCGTTGAATAAATTTCCTCTTTGCTTTCTGAAAAACTTGATTCAAGAAGGAAAAATCTAAATCTAAAAGAAACCGAAAGATAGTGCCATTCTCTACTTCCATTCACTGTCAGGATTCAACAATGTGCATTTCTTTATAAGTAAACAGTTTATTAAAATTTCTACATTTATTCTTTTAGGATGGGAAAGCAGAAGTGTAAATTGTATTTTAAGTATGGCCATCACATCCTATATCAAGGATTGGGGGCTATTCTAAATATGATATAGGATATCAAACAGAAGTAAGAAAAGGGATAGCAGCCTCATCCAAAGCCTAATAAATCAACGTCTCCATATACCTGCATGAAATCACAGAGTTTAGACTATTGAAATTGGCAACCTATTTCTTGTGTTCTGTCAACTCAGGGAAGAAATAGTTTCACTGACTGTAAAAATACATTATTGAATCAGACATGACTCCTGGCAAATGCAGGGAAACCTCTATGTAGTGTTTTAGCAGTTTTATAAATAGATTACCAATAGATTTTTTTCAATCTAATATAAAACCTAATAAGAGATATTCCTTGACTTATGACCATAACTGGGACCAGAATTTTAGTTATCGAGCTAAGCAGCTGTTAAAAGTCATGTGACTGTTTGCACAGCAATCACAATCATATCATCCCTGGTTGTAGTTGTTAAGCTATCTCATGGGTTGTTAAGCAAACAGAATCCCAATAAGGAGAGCAGGGGGGATGGGAATACCACTAAAAAGGTTCTACGCAGAAGCTGAAAAGCCTCTTTGGCAAAATCCAAGCAGGATTTTCATCCCCTGAGCAAAGAGACAGGCAGGTGTGGCCTGCACTACACTTTCCCCACCCACTCATGGCACCCTGAACTTATCTTACTGTCTTGTCCATTGTCTGTTTAGATTTCATCTCATCTCTTGAGACTTGCTGAAAGAGCTGCCTGCCAAAGGACTTCAGCTTCCCTCTATGCACAGAAGGGAAATCCTCTGGTGATGTGCAAGAATGCAACTCAGATCTTTAGGATCTGAGCTTAATTTCTGTATCATGCCAAAGGAGTTCAGCTCTTTTGGCAGGATTTTCAGCTAGCCCCTAAAGCAGACCTAGGCATTTTATGACCCTGGGTTACATTCAGCCCTTTGGCTGTCCCTATTCAACTCCAGCGAGGGCAATAGGAAAATAGAAATTAAATGTAAATAAGCATGCTGCAGGAGACATGAGAAGAAGCCAAGTTGATCTGGC
This sequence comes from Grayia smithii, assembly GCA_032468115.1. Taxonomy (NCBI): domain Eukaryota; kingdom Metazoa; phylum Chordata; class Lepidosauria; order Squamata; family Grayiidae; genus Grayia; species Grayia smithii. The sequence goes on from JANHFM010007021.1 coordinate 39,676, forward strand.
TCTGTGCAATCGCTGTGCGCTCCTTCAGTTGGCTGGCGGCAGCAAGAGGGCATGGAAAATGTGTTTCTGCACCTGTGCAGCCCTTGGCCCTGGAGCAGCTGAAGTGACAGAGTGGAGGACTTCAAATTGGATTACATTGGTTCAACCCTTCACAGTACCCTAGCTTCTCATGTGGCCCGTTGGGAAAATTAATGCCCACCCCATCCTTCGCCTTAGAGATAAGTCAGTCCTCTGAAAAGGCAGCCACACCTTGCAACCTTCCCTGTCAACTTCCCATCTGATTTTTTGGAAAAGCTGGCAGGAAAAATTGCAAATGGTGACCACCTGATAGCAAGGTGCTTGGTAACTGGTCATCAGTGCAAAATAGGTTGCAAAGCACCCAGACTACAATCACGTAACTGTGGGAGTAGTACAACATTTTGCCATGACCTGAAATGCTTTATAATTTTTCGAAGTATCCTTTCGAAGGCAATCATAATTCAGATCATCATTTACATGAGCAGTCTTTAAGATCTTTAAGAATTATATATATTACTTGATTGCTCCCAAGGATTAACCTGTTGTGATCCTGCTTAGCCTCCAAGTGCGGATGAGGAAAGCAAGATGCCAATTATAAAACTTACTCTTTTGTCCATAAATTCACAATCCTTCAAATGATAAGGGAAATTCCAACTTGCAAAGAGAAACTAATTCTAGAAAATGTGCACTTCCCAAAAGTATTTTACATTTATTCCCAAAACTATATTCCTTTTGCTAGAAATATGAGAAGGTTGAAACTAGTTAATCCTTTTTGAACGCCCTTACATTAATAGATTTGTGTATTCTTAATTCCCAATACGAACCATTATGCTGGTTCAGAAGCCAAATCTGGGAGGACGGAGGGAAAGTTCATACATTACCCTTCATTCAGAAAAACTGGAGAGTAGTTACTTCAATTTCTTTGCCAAACAAATGAGCAGCTGATGGGAGTTGGGCAATGGATAAGAATAGGTGGGTAAAATGGCCGCCTTATTTTACTTTTTCCCTCATAATATTCTTGTTCTTTCCTTCAACATTTTATCAGAGGTCCATAGTTGAAAATAGCAATTTCAAACTATTTATATGCAGTATCATTGCTACAACAGAAGAAACAATAATTTTACCAATCCTATTATACTAGTCCCAAAATCTGTTTCTCAATGATTACTCATCAATAATAAAACAGTTTTGCTTCTAATATTTTTGTCAACTTTGTTATTTTTCTTTGGCAATTCCCATGATGCTGTATTGCATCACTCAGTTTTTAAACATTGTTACATGAATTGGTTTGAATATATTTTAAAATATTTTAATAGATAACTAAAAACTGGCCATTCTCCTAAATTAACCCCACTAGTGAAATTTAATATTATCTGAGAACTGTTATGTCTGTTTCCTCAGACTAGAAGACACATAAATGTACATCCAGGGACTGCCACAAAATCCTTTTACAACATTAATACACACATACAACCAAAGCCTGACCGAGTCTTTCTCCAAATTTCTGTTCATGGTTACAAGGCAGAATCAAGTAAGTATACTAGAAACATCTCCTCCTGGATTACCCCTGTAATCTACTAGTATTAAAGAGGGCAGTGCACTATATCAAGTTCTTAAGGTTAATTTACAAAATTGAGTTAATATTTAAAAACTTCATATTACTAAAAGCATCCTATTCTAAGGAATACTTGCATTAAAAGCAGATTTTATTTTAGATTCACTTTTTTCAAAATGTTCGAATATGAAAATTAAGGGAATGATGTGTACAATTGTGTTTTTTTTTTAATTGCTCAGGGATGGCATTCTACAGGATAAACAATTGTTACAGTAAGAACAACAAGCTTAAACTGTATGGTACAACTGACTTAAATAGAAAATCATTTTGTTTTACAGGATATAACTAATTTAGAGGTCAAAAGAGCAGTGACTGTACTAATGGTAGAACTAATTCAGCTATATTTGTCTTTGTTTCATTATAGGAAGTATGGGATGAATGTTAACTTCCTTTTCCTTCTAAATATACTTATGAGCCAATCTTTAAACTTTGTATCAGCATACACAGATACTACTGATTAATTTTCCAAGTATATTGCATATCTTATAATCTATATCAAAAGCTATTCTACTATATTTCTATGAAAACATGATACCGGTATTTTCAATTGCTTGTATTTCATAAAACCCAGCTTTACGTATTATAAAGTAAAAGATAAAGATTCTCTTGACACTAGTAACTGCATTTTGGCAGTTTTCTTGGCTGTGTTATCAAAGTAATTTACTGTTACCTTCTTCCAATTCCAGTCCACTTAATCATCCTGGAATTCTCTGACAATCTCCCTCCACATACTAATCAGAAGTAACAAAATATATGTATTGGGATTATCCACAGTCAGTTGGGTAGTACTATTTCTTTAGACATATTTTGTAGACTAAAAAGTCTACAAAATATGTCTAAATAAATAGTATTACCCAATAGTATTGCCCCCAAAATATTTTAAAATACAATGATTTGGATACTGGATACAGGACTATAGAACATATTCATATACAACATGAAAGACTAAGAAGAGACTACTCAAAATCTTTAATCCCTTTCATAGAACTAGAATTACTAAGAACATTTTTAAGTATCAATCATATTTTCATTATTTTTCTCATATATTTTTTAAAAAAATATTAGTTTAAATTGTTTAATTATTCAGTAAACCAGAACACACCACATTTGGTGCAGAAATCTGATCTGAATATACTATATGTATGGCAATCTGTGGTCTAGGTATATTCTTCAAGTAGTTTGTACAAGTACTAAAGTTGCTTTGTTTTTTATCACCAATTTATGTCTGCCTTATAAATGTTATCAAATGGAATGGCAGATGAAGACAAATGAATTTTTTCCTCATAATTGTTCTTGGTCCATAAAACACTTGACATAATTACTATAAAAAAATAAATTAAGAGGTCAACAAGCAGAGTCTCATCTCTTCAGCCATCTCCCTTTTCCAACTCCCTAAATTACAAAGCTGCTCATTTTATAAGCACTAGTCAACACTGGGAATTTGGGTGGCAGAGAGAAGTTGAGACAATGAAAAGGAAGGCTTAACCTTGGTACCTGAACTGTAAGAATTAGAAGATTGTTTGTATGTTTGTTTTAATGTGCAGGAACAGTTCATAATATACCACCAGGCACTGCTATACATGAGCTCAGAGACAAAAAAATTGCTGAGCATATTTGTTTCACTTCTAATCATGTGTTACAAACTAAAGGTACATGGTTAGGATAGTAACACATATACACATCCCTCCCCCCAAAACACACACACAGAGACACATGCTGTAAAGCAGATTAGCATCTCTCCTCAAAATAATAGTACTTTCAAGAATATTCTAATTTTAGGGATAAATGTCATACCTGTGAAATTTGCAAGGATTAAATAATATTTATACTACTCAAGGACTGACTCAATATAATGTAGCCCTAGACCACAAGAATCAGGTTCTACTCCAAAGCTATACTATTCAGATGATACCAATGTTATTTGAATAATCAGTCTCTGGTATATCACCCAATAAAGTAACAGCTGCTCTAAGTAAACTAAATACTATCTAAAAGGCATGCATACAAAGGTTTCCAATATGCATGCGCGAACTTGTTTTATATAGTTTTACCCTTTTGTGGGAAGTAAAAATCATAGCTAAGAATACTCCACATTCTTCTCAAACATGTGGCTAAATAGCCGCACTGTTACAATGTCATTTCCAAGTTCTGAATGAAGTAACTTAAAATTCCATAATATAGTAAGGTATTTTCTATTATTCATGAAGTTGTGAATACCAAAGTATTATATTTCTGTGTTCCCTTGAGGTTTCCTAGTAAGTCAGAAATCGCTTTCTTAATATAACTATATTATAAATACTTTGTTCTTCTCCATCTCCTCCGTTTCCTCTTTTAGTCCATTTGGAATATGCCAGCCACTCCTACTCTCATCCCACAAAATTTACCATTTCCCTGTCTGAGGATTTCAATGAGCATTCAAGAACACTAAAGTTCTATACAGTTCTATTCATAGAAGTTATAAAAGTGAATTCTGTAAATACTGATGCAACATCTTTTAATTTAGGAGCTCAAACTGCTGGAATACAATGAGTTCTTGAAACTTTTTCCGTAGAAAAAAATGTACTTCTTGCAATAACTGGCCCTGTAAATATGTAATTTATATTTATAACAATATTGAAATCATTAATATGCCAATACATGGATAACAATATAGCCTTGGTCTCACCAAACTAAGTGAAGGAGAAATACCTAGAACATAAACTAAAATAATTATATGAAAATAGACATATCACTAAATTGTTCAGAATTTTTATTGCACCAAAAAATACTTGTTTTAATACAGTTTTTGTATGTTTCTATTTTTATTAATATATATAGTTGTCAAATGACCAACTGAAATATTTAACCAATCAGATCAGTCCAAGATCAATTGGTACCAACTGTATACATTTTCTACTAAGAAACAGAAGTGGAAAAAGAAAGGGGGAGAGTTTATAATACATTTTTATTACTATGTTAGTAATAAACCTAGCTAACTTAAAATTTCAAAAATATCAATTAAACATATATTTTGTCTTAAGGATATTCAATTATTTATACAGATCTTTATACAAAGAACTTTTAAAAAGAAGTTATAAAAGAAAAGCTACAAGCAAACAATGAAAAATATTTCTTCTCAGAGAATGTTAGTTTCTTACTTAAAGAGGACTCTACACTTTTTAAGTGGTAACAATAGACAATATTATTTACAACTAAATCCACTGTTGTAAATTGTTTACATTATTTCATTGGGAAGTCTTCCTGGGTTCAACAACACTTTATTTCCAAATCTGCATAGAGCTATAGCCTATATATTTTTTTAATCTGGCCTTCATATCAAATATTTTACATATGTATTCTGTATTGAACATTTAAAACATGTTTTCAAAAGTATGTTAATCATTGATGGCATTTTAAATAATTTTAGCAAGAATCTCTCCCATGCAAAGCAGTTGAATTTGCAAATAAAATAGATTTGCAGATATTTTTCAACTAGATGCTTGGTATACTTTTTCTGCATACTCAGGTTCAAAGCAATAACACTGAAAAAAAGTGAAAATGTATCAAAGAAATTTTCAACATTTTAGCATTTGATACTGCTTGATAGTAATAAAAATGTATTATAAACTCATAGTTTCTCATTTTATAAAGTATGATAATGTTAATATTGGCTATTGTACTATTTTGCATTATACCAATTTGAAATGTGTATCTTAAGAAATGTATTTATGGTATATATTTTCAGATCTATAGTGTATCCCTGGGAACTAGTTCTTAATTTTTAATGAACTTTTAAATAAGCCTATACATAATGAATATCACTAGTGAGTTTACAAATGAAATATGAGTGCGGAAGTATTCAGTAAGCATAAACAAAATAAATACCAGTAGATTTAACACAACAGGTATGGCAAATGACACTGGTATTCTGCCAACTACTTAGCCCTTACATTTCCAACTAGACTTCTTTAAATAAGTTTTATATATTTTAATTCTCAATATGAGATAATCTAATTTATAGGTTTCACATTTTCTAAAGATCTTTTAAAAATCTTTTAAATTAGATTTTTAAAAGATTTTTCTTAAAGTTTTCGTTTATTTAATATTCATAACTAGGTTTCAAATCCTAATAACAATAACAACAAACTTGTTAAATTTGTGTTCTTCAAAAACTGGGAATACTTTATAACTCTGATCATTCAGGAACTGAAAATGGATGTACTCGTCCCAGGGTTAAGTTGCTCTAATAGGTAGATTCAAATATATCAGCTCTTTAAAAAATTGTAGTGCTAACTACTCCCTTCACCAAGTTCAGAAAAAGCTAATTATGTATAAGGATTTATTGCCATAAAAATGTAACCTTTTGATGAGAAAATACTACAACTTCAACATGGTGGCCCTTTTACAAATAATAGTATCCTCTCCAATTTCAGACCCAACTCTGAATGATGACAGACCTCATTTATCTTTTTAAATTTCAACATGCTAATTCTTAATGTTAAATTATTTCTTTTAAATTAATTGCATTACAAACTATTTTAATATTTAAACTTTATTATAAATTGTTAACAAATTTCTCTACAATCACAACTTTCTTGACAGCTTTCCCTTAAATATAATTATTAATTTCAGATTAAAGTACTTTCTCAATCTCTTATAAATAATGAACTTTTCAATTTAGACATTAAACTATTATGCGTATGTAATAAAATACCTTTGTCTTTTGGGAACTGAATGTTCAACTTCTAGGAGTTTACCATGCAGCTCCACTTTACCTGCAAACAGTAACACAACTCATTATAGAATGAATTACGTGCTCTCCCACTCCTTCATATCTCCTAATGCCCTCCTGAACTGAATATGTAATGATGCAGAACACCACAAATACAACTCATTTATGTATTTTTAAAATGTTGTAGGATGGTGTAAAAGTCAAAAAGTAACTTTAGAAGAGGCCAATTTCCAAGATAAATGCTCAAACTAGTACTAAGAGACTTTCCTAATTTAAAGTGGATGCTTATTATTTAACCTATGATTTCCAAAATATGTGGAAACGTTAACTGCACAAAGACATATACATATGTATGTCTCCCCTGACGAAAAGAACAGGCCTCTAATAACTTGTCACGAGGAAACAGGAACTGCTGGTTTCAGTGTAAAATGAGCGCGCTCCCCACGCGTTTTTTCCTGGAAATACACCCTCTCATGTCTTCTTTCATATGCCTACTCCCACAGTCACCGGCTGAGACAAGGTTCTCCCCATCCCCCAGCTCAGAGGTGGAGGAGAGCGAAAACAGGACTCAAATGAAATCATTCAGTTTAACCAGCCTCCCCCGTCACCCCGCCAAGTCGTCTTTCACACAAAAACAGGATGTAGAAACTGAGAGGTCGAGATGCTCAGTGAATGCCTGAGAGCCAAAGGAAAACCGAAATGACACCCAGAAGCAGCGGCGAATTGGGCTTTCAGGCCTCGACCTCTCTCCCGAAAGAGGCAGGGCGCCGAGGAGGAGGAGGAGCCCTTTGTTGTTTTTGTTTTAAACAGCCAAAGTTTGGCTTTTAATGTGAGAAGGAACCAACAACCCACACTCAGCAACCCTTCCCTCACAAATTCAAAATAAATATTTGGGGGGGGGAGCATAATTTAGAAAAGCCAGCGACAATCTCCGAGCGCGCACGTTTTGCGCTTCCAGCAAAGCCTGAGGCGCCGCACGTTGCCTCCATGGAAAGGCTCGCGTTTCCATTTCCACCTGCCCCAAAGACAACTGGAAACTTACAGCTCTCTGCCGCGGTATTCCGTGCGCGAGCGTTTGGACCGAGAGGGAATCCCTACGCCACGAAATAGGTGGCTGCAAGTTGGGCCCTGGCTTGTGCGTTTCTGCGCGCGCGCCTCCCTTTTCTACTACTGTGGGCGACGTTTAGTGCGGCTTCTCTCCCTCTCCAACACGCCGTTTTCCCGAACACGCTTGAAATGCTATTTTTTAAGAGGGGGGGGGGAGAGAGAAATAAAGAGCAGCAAATTCTCCAAGCCCAGCGGTCTTGTAATTTCTATTCGCAATGCTTTCCCCCCACCCCTCGAAACCAACGGCTTGAACCCCAGCCATTCCCGCGTTACCTGACAAGAGTGCCCGAGGGCTGCAAGGAAGGAGAAGCAATCTCCTCGTGCGAATCTAAGCAGTGCTCTCTCGGGGCCCCGTACAGCGCGGCTGGAGTCCTTCAGAATAAGTGCAGCCTAATATATCCGAACCCCGCACCGAAATAAACCCATCAGGAAGAGCCTTCGGACCGAATCGAGGGATTATAAACCGGGAGTAGGAATTTTAAATAAAAATGACGAGGGCAATACGCAGAGGGGTGGGGCAGAGAGAATTCTTACCGGGGGGTTATTGGAGCAAAGAAAGGCAGCGGATGGCGCCCTGAATTGAGCGTAAGGGTAGTAGGAAGCTAAGACTGGGATGGCTGAGGGGACTTCACCCACCTGAAAGTGCCTCGATGGCCTTCATAGCCCAATTCTCGTCGGGGCAGTCCACAAAAGCATATCCCGTCTTCACAAGAAACTGACCGGTGAAAGGAATCTTGGACTCTTTAAAGATACTTTCCAGGTCCATAGGGCACACGTTCTCGCCCAGGTTCCCGATGTACAGCTTGTTCATCTTCTTAGTGAAAAATAGACCTTTGCTTAACGACAATTAAAGAAAACATGCACAGGCTGACTTGAAGCAACAACAAAAAACACACACCCTCAAATGATTCTTGGAATCAAAATAAGAGAGGGCGGGTGCGAGAGAGAGAGAGAGAGAGAGAGAGAGAGAGAGAGAGAGAGAGAGAGAGAGAGATAAAGAAGACTGATAACTCCAGCTTGTATCCGTCAGTCTCCCATCCACCCCTCCCTCCCGCTTCAGAGTAAAAAAAAAAGCCTGTGACCAAATACTGAACGTTCGCTGCGCTACCCAAAGAAATCACGATGCGTTCGGAACTGCGATGGCGGTTTAAAAAAAGGGAAAGGGAGGAGAGAGGAGGGGGGGAAACTACTTTTTTGTCTTACCCCCAAGCCCCCTTACAAACAGCAGGCGGAGTATGAAAATGTTACAATACGAGAGCGCAGGGACCGCCTCTTCCAAAAAGAGAAAGAGAGGGAGGGAGGAGGGGAAAGAAAAAAAATATCACTTGAATAGTCCGGCTTTTTGAATGAGCCACGTGTTCATACTACCAATCAACTTTTCACGTGAGGAATACGAACGCATCAATTAGATAACAGCAGATTTAAGATCAGGGAATCACAAAGGAGTAGAAAGCGAGATAGCTTTGTCCGCTCAGAGCAATTTTTTTTTTAAAGAGCGAGATTTGATCGGCTGGGACTCCTGACCGCGTGCTCTTTCCCGTTTCCTACTTTCTCCTTTGGATTTAGTTGCTGTGTATACGAACTATCTCCTGTATGCCAAGTTTCTCTGCTTTCGAGGCTCAGAAGCTTCTTCGCCTGGATCGGGACAACTGTATAACTACAAAGGGTCAAGAGAGGCGAAATTCCTCCCTACCTTTAAGCTAGGGAAAAGGCAGAAGACCAGGAAGGCTGCCAATGTGACACAAAGGCCACCCATTCGCCTTCCCCGCAATCGCTGGGGTCCCCTAAAGTGGGTCTGCTGAGTGAGTTATTATAGTTCCTAAGGAACCTCCGTATGATAACAAGGGCAAAACGCTAGTCTCGGAGCTGGCCTTCCACGCAAATTCATGGACGATGCGCTACCACCACTTTTGCCTGGGATTTCGCGTTTGGTGGCTCTGTCTAGTGCCTTGTTCGCAATTGGCTACACGCCAGAGAAAGACCAAGGGGTCTCGCAGAGGGCGGGAGGAGGAGGAACGACCGTCTCCTTGAAACAGCTCCCACCCACCCTTTCCTTCCTGCATAATAATGTTTCTGGCAGTTTGATGAGCGTTCGTTGCATCGATTCTAGAGCTCAACATTATGAATCGGAGGACAAAGGGGTGGAGGCCAGTTGGAGGGTGATTAAAAAGTGGGAGTGCACAGGGGGAAAGGACAATGTGCTCCTCTGGATGTCTCCCCCTTCCCAAGCTGTTTCCTTCCTCCATTATTTCAAATTTAGTAATGGTGATTTCTGGCTCAGAAAATGGGAGTGATTGGACCACATAGCCCTGCAATTACCATAGAACAGAGGAATCCATCTACCCCCATTCTCCTCCCCTCTTTGGTTCAAGGAACCATTCATAATTTTCAACATTTGTAACTGCACAATGGTGGGTTTGTGGTGGGGGGGAGTAGAATGTGTGGAGCCTGGTTCCAGGGCAAACAAAATGAAGCCTGAAGATGAAGACAAGAGTATGGAAATGAAAGCCAGCACTGTATTTCATAGCTAGGAATCCAGTAGGTTTTAAGAATTCCCTTTAGTTGAAAGGGTTCATTTATTCTGCATAGCTGGAGGAAGTAGTTATAATGGATAAATTACGGTTCAGCATTTGATTTAGTTTACAATGACAATCCCTGCATTAATATTTTGTGAAAGTATGCAGAAAATAGTAATACATATTCCCATGTTTACAGGTAAATAAATTGACTTATTTACTGCAGAAATACTTAACACTTATATGCTTTTGTCAAAATAATCAAATATAGAATAAATACTGAAAATTGATGTCATAGTTTTGATAGCATTTGTATCAGAAACATGTTTAAGAAGCAAATGGGTATGCATAAATTGCTATCTTTTAGCACTCATTAATAAACAGCTTTAAGATATTAAAATTATTTTTCTGTTTTGAAACCATTTTTTTAGGTATGAAAAAGTATTTTAACCTATAAACTGCTAGGTCAGATCAACTTCCAATATAATAATTAGGTGAATGAACATACATCTTCTTCAATGCTACATTTATCTATAATTAATATTCTAAATAAAAGAATTTTTAAAGCAAATTAAAATAGGAGCTTATTCTGTCATATTTCCAAAGCTGTAATTTTAGTAACAATTTATAAAATACATATGCAATTATGTTTCTATAAACATGACACAAAAATTAACATAGTTTCAGGTATTTTATGTTAATACTACTATTTCAGGTTTAATCAGACATTTATGAAATCAGTACTCTATGAAATATTTGAATTTTGAATTGATGAACAAACATGGTAAGATTCATGAATTAGTTTCTATCAAATAAGAACCTTAAATTTTCATTGACAATAAGTATTTTTAAATATAAATTATAGATTTTACCATATTAAGTGGTAAGAATATAAATATTTTATGATGAAAGATCCAATTTCTAAGAAATGCACTGTTCTTTTAGTTCTTTCAAATGATAAATTACAAGGTACATCTCAAATATTTGATAACAATTTGCAATTAAAATGCTAGTTTATAGATTAACATTTCAAAGCGGTGTTCAGTTGCTTTTACAAGATTCACTGTTGAGAAAAATACATGGGTCCCTGAAATTACAATGGAATGATTACTTAAAACAATACCAGAATTTTCCATTCTGACTTAACAATCTAATTACAAGTTTTTATATTAATATATATCTGTGTTTATACTTGAAACTAATGAAGTTTAATGTTAAAACTGATGCAATTCTGTTACATTTTAAATTAACATTTTTAAATTTTAAATTCTCTTAAGGATCTGAAAGAATAATAGTAAAGCTGAGGTAGAATGTTTAAAAATATTCTGAAAAATTGTGTTACACTAAGATTTACTATTAGGTATATGCACACAAAGTACTGTAATGGTTGTTGCAGTTGGAAAAGGTAAGTCTCTATTTGAATAACTGAGATTTATAATGAATTCTGATCTATTTTTAGAGATTAAGCTCTTTGGATGAATATATTAATATAGCTATCATTCGTGCTACTTCCAAGAGTCTGATAAAGCTGTTTATAGGTAAATGTTGGGGCAAAGATAGAATTTAAAAAGCCCCACATTTCAGATAAGCAAGGAAAACAGGAGAAAATGGATTCCCGAAATTACAGGGATGGGGGTGGGGTGGGGGGAATTATCCTAAAGCAGAACTCTCCAAGTGTTGGAAAAAATGTCATTGGTCAGCTTTGCTTTCCCTCCCCTTCCTTATTTTCCTCTCCGCCTCCAGCCTCAATTTAGCATAAGTATAACTTCGCCTAGCAGGTCATGGATACATTTAATCGGCTCAAAAGTATCCGCTGCTGATTCAGATGTGAACATCCGCTTTTTATTCGGTGTTGATATCACAAAGCATAATCCTACGCGAGTCTATTTAAAAATAAGGGGCCCGAGTTCCATGTAGCTTACTATAAGGAAACTAGAGAAAACCTTCAACGCAAATCAGAAGTACGTACTGGTTCGCGCGCCCCAATTTGTCAAGGTTGAAAAAAGACATGTTATTAAAAAATAAGATATTCTTTCCCCCTCCCGTTTTACTGATTTACTTTCTGGTTTGAGCATTAACTGATACTGAAGTACACCCCCCCTACCCCCCCAGAAAAGGAAATGAAGGGGTGGGAAAGGTCTCAGCCAACCTCGTCACGTAACACGCGGTTGCAATTCACCAGCCAACGCGAGCTGCAGGGAAGTGGCCGTAGTAATCGTAGTAAGCCGCACGTTAGCTCCAGGATCTGATTCTTGCTTATGTGTAACAGGAACGCGTCCTATTGGTCGACGCGTCTACCTATCGCAGTGCTCAATCACAGTAGCGCTGGCGACAGCAGTTCTCTGATTCGCTCCCGCTTCTCTCCATTCACGGGCTTTTGGGGCAGTCTTTGGTTCTTTTCTGGCTGTGGCGCGAAACTCGCTTGTCTCGCCTCGCGCGGTCGTGCTTTTGTATACTTGGGACTTCTTTTGTTTCACAGGGTAATGGTTTGTAGGATAGTTTAGATGCTTACCCCGTTTATGCTAATAAAGGCAAAATCTATTCCTTCCTCCTTGTAAGTAAAGCGGGTAGGGGAACGAATGAATTGATGGAAGAAAGATGGAAACGTTGTTTGTAGCCTATGGGTTTCTTGCAATGTCGTTTTCGCACTTCTCGATGGCTGACGGAGGAGCGGTTCTGTCGGGGCTTCAGGGATGATTGCAGTGTTACACGAACCTATAGTTGTATCTTTCTCAGCGTTTTCTTAGAGCAGGACTTTAATACTAATGGAGCGTGCACCTCGCTAAAAAGGTTAAGGAATTCAGTATGATTTATCTAAATCATACATTTATCAAAATGATGATTTATCTAAATCATACTTGCCTCGCGAATGTCAGAGATGAATCGCCTGTTAATGTGTTTGTAATACTGTTTGTAATACTATGTAAACAAAGACCAGAAATGTTCCATGAGTCTTGAATTTAATGTTTTTTGAAAAACTCTGAATCTAAAAATGCCAGAGTTCATAGCAAAATCTTCCCAAAAAATGTTAATTATGAGGGAAGGGAATGAGATCACTAAAGATTCACAAATGTTTCAACAAAACATATTTGACTTTCACAGACAATTGAAGTTAGAATAATTTAAGAAGACTAAATAATTTAAAATACATTGTTAACTTCTGAAAAATTTATTTAAATTGAGAAAGTGGGATTTAAAATGCATCTGTAATCTTCAGGAAAATGATGCAAATAAACATTTACTGCTGCTTATTTAGTGATAGATCCAAGAAGGTACAGTACTGGTATCTCTACCAGGTTTCTGTACCTTTTACAAGGAAAGAAGCTGAAACTCTGACTGCATCTGTATTTCATCTGTGTTAAATTTTTGCTGCCCTCTTAGAGGCATACTGAAAACGTGCCAGAAGGAGAAAAAAAAAAGACAGAACTTGGGCAATTCTTAATGTTAATATTGGATCAATACAAACATAGAGCATTAGCTAAATATATAATCTATTCTCTAGCCATAATGTGTTCACTTGCATTATGAATATTTATCTAATTTTTATTTTGGAATATGTAAAGAAGCTATTTTGGGAAGAGTCTAAGCAAAAAAACACATCAAAATAATTTTATATTAAAAATAAACATTAAATTTATTTTAAAAATGTATGTACTTTTATTTATGTATTTATATTAATCTACTTTTAGTGGAATTTTAACCATTATAAGAAAGAAACTGATGTTCTGTCTACCCAAGAAGGATTTGTATTTACACAGAAGATTATTTAATGGATTAATATCCATGATGTTTTTTGTGATATCTCTGTTTTACTTAGTTTGGATACCAAGTGGTAAAATAAAATTGTGTATAATTAATTTGGATTTTGATCTTTAGGTTCGTATGTAACAAAATATTGAAATATTGGAAACAAATGATCACAATAAAAACAAATTCATGTTATGAAGCTGCAGAAGAAACGAAAACATAATTTGTGAATGTTATTTGTAATAAATAAGATTATTATCAAATCATTTATAAATATTGTAAAACTCAGAAAACATTGAGATAGGTGGATAATATTTACATGCCTCACTAGCATTTCGTTTAGATTATCTGTTGAAATGTGTGGGTTTTTTATGGAAATTTGTAAATTAACTATTTTTGGCTGGTTCAGACAATACAAATTTTTGCAAATTAAATATAATTTTGTTTTGTACTTCAATAAAGACAATGTGAATTGTATCTGAATTATTTGGTTTCCAAATGAGGAAAATATTTAATTGATAATCCCATTGAAGTGAATCTGTTCCCCACTATCTTTAAGAACCACATTCCTTTGCCATTTCAGATATAGTGAGTAAATTTCATTGTCTTTGATGAATTTTAAATATTTTTAGGATTGTAGTTATGTGGAAGAACCCTGTGAAGATTTGCTTAAAAGTATCTCCTCTTCAGTGAAATGTGCTGTCAAAAGAAGATCAGGACTTCACAATGTGAATGCTTAATAGCTGACTGGAATTAAGTTGTTAGAAATATTTTTTGACTTGGTGGTAAGTGACAACTTTCAGAAAATATTTTAAGACATTTGGGAATACATTATTTTAATGCTTTTTCAAAACATTCTTATCCAATTAGGTCAAGAATAACTCAACATAACTAAATCACTAACATTTTAAGATACTGCTGCATTATTTAATAAAAGGAGTCAGATAAATTGAAATACAAGAATTTATTGTTGCATAATTTGCTAATGTTAGTTGCAAAATACTGAAGTTCTAACCATATTTACTAGTTAGAAGCAAAATATATTGAGCATATACCTGTAGAGTTGCAATTTTAAGACAGGAAGAATAGTCTCTGATCAAGTTACTTGCATGGATTTGAGAACAGTTGAGTGTTTTCCCAATTTATTTCCAGGAAAAGTAAGGCTATCAATACAGTCTTATGCAGGTTTATTTAAGAAACAAGTTCAATCATTGTGAAAAAGAATGGTTTTTCTCTTACTTTCAGAATAGCCACTTACCTGGACTTTGAAATTTGGATGCAACTAGGACTTTTGGTTATGTAGTTTGTATTCAAGGAATAGTTTGTATGCAATAATGTTCTATGTATTTTAGTGAAAAAGCATAATAAATGCCTTTCAAATGAATTATGTCTTTGTTACCAGCTGAAGTTTAAATTTGAGAATGTATAAATTATAATTCATAGCTTGATTATTTGAAACTGAATTAGCAAATAGAATGCAAGCTTTTTTATTTTTATCAGTTTCAAATACAACTCTCTAAAAATCTTTAATTCGTTTAATATAGGCTTCTTTTTAATTTATTCTCATGTTTTAAGTTGCAAATGGAATAAATTTAGCTAGAAAAAAATAACTAAAAAGCAACACATTTCTTCATTATGATCCCAGCAATATAAGTATTAAAAGCTAGGTACTATTGATTTACTTGGGTTATAAAATGTAAAATACTACAGCTTGTAATTCAAATTTGTTGACAGATGGATGAACCCTTGTAACTAGAATTTCCCGAAAACAATACTTGTCCACATTTCAGATGATAGGTTTTGGACTCTAAAGTTTGACAAGAGACATGCTTGGCTAGCGTTTTCTAGCACTTTGTTACACTTAAATGAAAATTTTTAAATTCTAAAATTCTTAATTCCCTTCCTCCAATTTCACTTGTTTCTACATAACCTAAATGTTATTTTTTTTATATAAGATAGAATATATTTTATTAATTAACTAAATTTGTAAATAGATTGTTTACCTGGGATACAGTAAATGAGTTTTTGATTTAGCTAAACAGTTATATTCTCTTGTTTCAATATTTTTCAAGCTTGAATAGTGATTTCTCAGAATGCAAGTTAAAATAGTATAAAGGGGTCACAGGAAATTCTGTTTTGTTTCAGCAGATTTATAATATTGCAACTTATCAGAAAAAAACCAACTTTCCTCTTTTGATTAACATGCTGTTTAAGGGATATCAATATCGTTTTTAACCAAATCTAATTTAATGAACAGAATAGATTGGTATACACATGAATAATATATTAGAAACCCTGATTCCTTTAACTAGGCAGTTTAGTTAATGTAAAAATCCTATTCCCCTGTGCTCCCAGTAGAACAATTTTTTTAAAATTGGAACTCAAAACTTCTTTCTTTATATTATTGTACTCTTCTCATGTGGGTAACTGCTTTTTTCCTTGAGCCAATGAAGATTATCAGTCATCCAGATAGAGTTGTCTGGAAGGTGTGTCATGGCATTTGGACTTCTTTTTGGTTTGAAATGTTTCACTGCTCCTCCAAGTCACTTCTTCAGACGAAAGAAGCTATTTGGATAAGCAACGAAATGTTTCCGTTGCCATGACTCAACTTCTACTCTTGAATTTTTTTCTTAAATACTAGCAAAGGTTTTAAGTGTTTCCTCAGTATGAATAAGTAAGGAGGAATCATACCTGTTCAATTTATACATTTTGTATCAATGTTTAAACTAAAAAAATGGTTTAAAAAAATCATTCTCATTGGCATTATTTTCTTCTTACATAAAGTCTGAGGCTTTAAAGGTCATCAAGCTGTTGAGGCCATTGAAATTACAATGATTTAGAGGTGGAATGAACCTAGATATAGATATATAGAAGAAATGTTCAACTTTCTTCTTTGGGGGCAACTGCTTTACTAATTTTAATCTTAAACACATTGTTTGTTTTCACTAAATGAAAGTGTTTTGTTTATGCTCCTGTAAACATATATTGATTTCACCATTTAAAATTCAAAATACCAATCTTAAAACTTTGAATTATACAATTGTTCAAAGGAAACATAAAAATATAATTTTGGAAATTGAACATTTTTTCTATATAAATGGAGAGAATGCTTCCATGCTTTCTCCATCTGTAAGAAGTTCTAGCTCTATTGAAATTTTATTGCTGAACAAGTAAAATACATTGTCCAAATTTAAAAGCAGTACTAACCCCTGGAGAGTTGATAGATGAAACTGCTTCTATTAGAAAAGCAAAGAAATATCTTCATTAACATGATACGATACAATATACTTAATGGATTAATCAATTGACTATATAAAACATGAGTATCAGCCACAGTAAAATACAATAAAATGAGATGAGATACAGTTAAGTGAGATAAAATAACTGGTAAGATAAAATAGAATAAAATACAGTAGGTTAGATAAAGTAAAAATAAAAGATGAAATAATATAAGGTGAAGTAGAAGAAAAGGACTTTATTAAGTCAATTGTATCAAATATATAAAACTGATACAAAGGTACAAATAAATAAACAGAAAACAAAACTTCATAATAGATTGTCATTCCTACAGTTAACTTCAGTCTAATCAGGGTCTTCTGTCCTCTTGGAGATGGCCTTTGAAGTGAAAAGTGCAATTGTCGTGATGAAGTGCAGGCTTGTTCCTTACAATAAGAAAGATTGTTTCTTCCAAATGCCCCAATATTTTTTAGTTTTTAAATAAGTTTCTAAATAAACGACCCTTTCTGGAGATTTGTACAATTTGCAGTTGACGAGAATGTGTGTAGTGTCTTCAAAGGCTGGTGCTTCACAACTATGACTTAAACACTGTAGGAGTTTCATGTAATGGAATTTAAATATACTTTCTTTTTTGTTCTATTCCTATTTCTATTGTAAGCTATCTGGAATTCTAGTAATATCAACGTATAAATATTAGCAATAATTTAAATTAGATTAGTTTCTCCAATAAGATACAGAAAGATAGAATTCATAAACAAATATGTAGCTGTTTAGGAAAAATTAAAACTGGATTGTCTGATTGTGCATTCTTCCAGAATTGTATAGCTACACATAGGTGCATTGGATTTTTCTATGATCATATTGCCACTTTATATATTGCTGCATATATTTCTGTTTTCCTTAAAGAACTTTTAAAGTAGAACATTCATGAACTAGACCAGCGGTTCTCAACCTGTGGGTCGAGACCCCTTTGGGGGTCGAATGACCCTTACACAGGGGTCACTTAAGACCATCGGAAATCACATATTTCCAATGGTCTTAGGAACTGAGACACCGCTCCTTTCAAGCTGAGAAGGACAGACTCCAACTCCCAGAAAGCCTCTGGGAAGCCGACCAGAAGGGAGCCCCAGCCTGTGGTGGAGAGACGAACATGTGTACAGGAGCGGAACGTGCAGGGCTTCCTGGGAGACATAGTCCACCCCGTGCTGGAGCGCTGTCAGGTTAGCCAGCAAGGAGGCGGCTGAAGAACTACAGCGGCAGAGGGAGGGTGAAGCAGGCCCGGAGCAGGAAGCATAGGCACCGTGCTGGGTGCTGGCTTTGAGTTTGCAGGCGCCCCGGTGCTCTTCCCTGGCCAGGATGCACCCCTCTTTGGCTGTGGGGCTGGTCTTCGGGGGATGCTGCAGCAACGTGGTTTTCCTGGAGCTGCTGATCCAGTGA
>JANHFM010007021.1:87306-103180 GCA_032468115.1 Grayia smithii
CAGCCACGCTGGGGTATTTTCTTTTAAACAGGTCTCTCTCTTTCTCTCTCTCTTTCCCCCTCCCTCCCTCTCTCTCTTTCTTCCTCCCTCTCATCTTTCTCCTTCTTTCTCCTCTCTGTCTCCCTCTTTCTCCCTCTCTCTCTCTTCCTCCCTCCCTCCCTCATCTCATGGGAGAGGTGGGACCACCCAGTGGTGACATCATCTGATAAGGAGCCACAGGAGAGGGCCCAAAGAGCCGCATGCGGCTCTAGAGCCACACTTTGCTGATCCCTGGTATAGTCTAATGGCTAAGGCACCAGACTAGAGACTGGGAGACCATAAATTCTAGTCCTCTGTTTGGCACTGAAGACAGAACTGAAGACTGACTTTAGGGCAGTCACTCTCTCTCAACCCTAGGAGGAAAGCAATGGCAAACTGTTTCTGAAAAACATGCCAAGAAAACTGCAGAAACTTTTCATATAGTTGCCAGGAGTTAAGACTGACCCAAAGGCAAACAAACACAAACTCATATCACTTATTGATGTGTATAAAATTTCACCATTCCTGTCAATTTTGGGTGAAATGTTTGGTGTCAAATCTCCACTTAGTTACAACAATCACATCCTTGTGTTTTGCATGAACAATAGTTGAGGTTTTCAGACTACTTCTAGATAACTCTTTACATCAGCGGTTCTCAACCTGTGGGTCAGGACCCCTTTGGGGGTTGAACGACCCTTTCACAGGGGTCACCTAAGACCATCAGAAAACACATATTTCTGATGGTGTTAGGAACCGAGACACCACTCCTTTATCTGTCTCCAGGCGAGTCTAAAAGGTCCTATTTCCAAGTAGGCGCTGTAGTCTCTGATCTTCATTAGATATGGGCCATTGTGCTTGTGAGAAAGGTCAAGGAAACACTTGCCTTTCAGGTGTTAACATTATGATTCATAATAGTAGCAAAATTACAATTATGAAGTAGCAACGTAAATAATTTTATGGTTGGGGGTCACCACAACATAAGGAACTGTATTAAAGGGTCACGGCATTAGGAAGGTTGAGAACCACTGCCTTAAAGAAACTTATTTCTACAGTCATTTTTCAACATCATTTGTCAGTCTCGCTTTCTAACCTTGAAGGGAGCAGTTTGTGGGCAGTCAAAGATTGTCCCGCCTTCCTTCTAGCAGGACAAGTACACCTCCCATTTCACTTCATATGTCTAGATACTTATATAATTAATTACAACATTTCAAACACTGTAGTAGAAAAGAAGAAAATATCTTCCTTACAGCCATATTGCTACACTTTAAATAATCTTGTTTCATGGCATGTTTTCATGGTTGTGTTTTGTTTCACCACCGCTACTGCAACTGTCTGCCCTTCCTCCTTCTCCCCCTCCTTTTCATTTCACATAGTGTCTGTACTAGCAGTAGATGAGTATGAAGAACTCCAAGTCAACTTTGAACTGGAAAAAAACTTACGGAAGACGGCAGAAAACTTTGCACAAGAGGTATGGACGTTAATAGCTTTTTCTGATCAGAGAACGGACCATAGCAAGCATTTTTAAAAATGTTCTAAAGAAACAATGGCTTTTTTTCAATTCCAGCTCTTTTCTCTTTAGTTCACTGTTTTATAAATGGATACTTTATACAGGCTATGTGACAGTATAAAGATGGGTTTAATAATAAGTTAATAAAACTCAGGCTGCAAAGTTCTCTTCAGATGAAAACTCTTCAGTTCTGCAGTAAATGGGTGTTTATTGTTCTTATGGTTACTTGGAGAGTTTCTATCTATATTTGACCTTGACCATATTTCTCTGACTTTTTGGTGGAGATATTTTAACAATATATCCAGTGTACAATATCCAGCTTCATGTGCTGAATGCCAATGTTTTAATGTCAAATGTATTGTCTGCTTGTGTGCAAGTCTTCCTTTTAGACTGTCAGGGCTCATAACAAAATTGCATATGTGGCATATACTGTATTACATTGAGATTGACTCTCCTACCCATAAATTAACTTTTTTTCTTCTCCATGACATGGTTTTTTTTTTAATCATTAATCAGTGTACGTTCTCAAAAAGACTGCTATGCAGGCAAATAAGTACTATATCCCCTCACTTGATAATTAATTATGTACAATAATTTATTCATAAATTGAAATACCAGTGTTTATTGTTCCACAGTGTTTGAAGTAGTTTACAATACTCTAATAATCTATATCATTAAAGTCGTGCTAGAGGGACATGGGCTACATCCTTTTGTACTTCTTGTTTCTCTAAGGACCTAGAAATGCTGTTTTATCCTGTTGAAAATTTAGTTCTCTCATAATTCAGGTGGAATGTGTTCAGGTGGAATCAGTTTCAAAGAGGATTTAATCTATGGATTACATCTTTAAGAAAGAAATCAGCAATGTTGACATAATCAGGTTTTGCTTCTGGTTGGATTGAACTTGAATAATTCATCAGCTGATTTAAACATTTAGAAACCCTCCAGTATTTCATTATTCCTGTAACTTATTTGGAAAATAAATATCCAGTGGAAAATAGATAATGTTTATAAAATTGAGAACTATTTTGACCATAACATACCATGGAAAAGCAGCAATTTATAAATACCGTGATCATGGTTTATGATGTCTCATAGAACAGGGGTCACCAACCTTTCAGACCTCAGGGACCACTAAATTCATAATTTTAAATCTTGCGGACCACTAATATGATCTGCCTAATTTATTTATTTATTTAAATTTATTTGCCGCCCTTCTCCCGAAAGACTCGGGGCGGCTTACATAAGTTAAGAACGGAAACAGAGAAAAGACAAATAAAATTAAAAACCCATAAATGTGGGTAGAGTGCCAATCACACAAATTTAGATCATGAAACCACAAGAGTTTACAAATGCTATATTTTCAGCAGCCAATCATTACTATCATTTATTCAGCACTCTTGTAACTTCAAATGGTTGTTGAATGAATGGCTTATAAGTAAAGAGTAACATTATAGCACTTTTGGCTATCTGTTCAGAAAGCAGGGTGGTGGTGGAGGGAACGGCAGTCATTGATAGCAAACTTTCAATTTAAAAGACACCATAGATAATGAAAAAAAGGTTAATAAAGAAATTTAGACATAATTTCTTAGGGTTTCATATTGTAACTTATCAGCCAGGTATAGTTTAAAGAGAGAAAAAAAGGATAATGG
This sequence comes from Grayia smithii, assembly GCA_032468115.1. Classification (NCBI taxonomy): domain Eukaryota; kingdom Metazoa; phylum Chordata; class Lepidosauria; order Squamata; family Grayiidae; genus Grayia; species Grayia smithii. Next base: position 90,481 of record JANHFM010007021.1, read on the forward strand.
TTTATCTGCAGGGCTGATGAAATGGCTTTTCACCTTACTACTGATGTTTTTTCTGATATAGTTAGTATTTAATCAATATTTTTGTAGCAATCTTTTTAGATAATTGAATTGGAATTGTTGATAATAATGGAACTGTTTTCATAGTACAGATGTAAAGCTGAAGTAGAGAGATTAAAACTTACACAAAGACACCAACTAGTTCATGGCTGAATGGATATTTGTACCATGGATTTCTAATTCATGATTATATTGCGATCGTATACAATTATAGTTTGGAAAGTTACTAGATTTTTGTTCTTATATTGCCTGTATTCTCAGCAGTCATTTTTTTCAATAATAATGCTCTAAATTATATAACACATTCCAAATTAATACTGTAGTTTATAAAAAATAAACAATTTTGACACGAGTTTTTTGATAAAAAATTTCAGGAAACAAATGGAAAAATTAGACAAAATAGTCTCCCCCGAAGACCAAGCATGCTGTGAAGATGTTTTGCAAAACAACTTACCTTGAAGATACTGTGACTTCACACTTACTACCTTCTACTGACATATTTAGCCTGCTCAGAAATGGTTTTTGCATTTTCTAGAAAAAATGTGTCCCAAAAATTGAGTTTATTGTTACTAGTTTTTGGTTTTATCTGGGGCATAATGTTACTGCGCTACACCTTTCAGCATCCAAGACAACAGAGCAGTGCTGAATTGCGTGAACAAATTCTTGACTTAAGTAAAAAATACGTTAGAGCCCTAGCAGAAGAAAACAAGAATGTAATAAATGGTGATAATGGAGTTGCAATGGCGGGATATGGTAAGCCTACATAATCTCTGTAAATTCATCCTCACTTTAGTTTTCCAAAATATATAAAGCAATATTATGTAAAAGTAGCATAAGAAGTTTTTATATTTATAAAGCAGAACTAATATTTGCTACATATTCAATATTCTACTGAAGTTGAACATACTGTATAATAGTTTTCATTTGTAAGAAATATTAAACTGTTCTTAATACTAAAGAGCTGATATATTGGCATTTGATATGGTATGTCTAGAAAAATTTGAATAATATAGGTTTTTGTTTAATACTAGAAATGTAAAATTTCCAGAACTTTTGAAACAATGGAGGATTTGGAGAAATTCAAATATGATTTTTTTTACTGATTAATATAAAGAATGACTTTTAGTGTATTGTTATGAAGGTTTACATAATAGATAAGTAAATTGTTTATTTAGATGACTCTAAATTTATATGGTATATTTAGTGTTTTTGTTACAAATGAAAGTTTAGAGTGTTGTGCTGTAAGGAATATAGCATTTATTTAATCTGTTTAAGAAGAGCAAAGAAAAAATTTAAACTGAAAAATAGAATATAAACAGTACATTTTAAAAGTTTGCATATGCTGTAATTTTTCCATTACATTAAACAGATACAGAAAAAGTTATACCCAGAAAAACAATGAGAAAACAACTATTTTCTCACATGAGATTTTCCCTGTGCAGTGTCACTTTCTGAATATACTTTTTTTCCCCTCTAGCTGATCTGAAAAGAACAATTGCAGTTCTTCTAGATGACATCTTGCAACGCTTGGTCAAACTGGAAAACAAGGTTGATTATATGGTTGTAAATGGTTCAGCAACAAATAATACAAATGGGAACTTAATGCCATCAACTACAAGCAAACGAGTAAATGCAGCACACAATATAAGATAATAGTCAAAATACTTTGCACAGGTGGAACGGCTATAGAACTAATTCTTCAGGAGAGAAGCAAACAGTTGGCTAAAGGCAATCTATATCCAGTTGCAGCAGAAAAAAATGAACATGTAGAGGCCCAATTTCTTTATCTAAAAATCTTTGTGTTAAGAAAGTTGTGTCATAAAGCAACATTGTACTCTAAATTTTAAAAAGGTGTATTGGTAATAAAACTATTGTAGGAAGGTAAGTAGGTAGCACACACATACACACAAGATCAAGGATCAAGCTAGTCAGCAAATTCCCTCAAAACAAAACAAAAAGAGATCTAACAATAGGAAGAAAAAATGATGGAATTGATGGAATGAATTGCAAACAATACCTACAGCAACAGGCCAACCAGCAGAAATTTTCTATATGAAAACCAAATCTTAGAGCAATCAGAAACCAAACAATATTTCTAGGGAGTGATCTCTTGGCAAAAGAAATCATTTTCTTCTGAGGTTGCCATTTGACAGTAACAAGGAATTTTGCTCTCTGCCTCATGGAGATGCTACTCTTGCAAACCGAGCAGCTGTCTAGCCTTTTGGCAGCTTCCCACTCACGAATGGTACAAAGTTGGGATCCCACAACTCTAACACGAGCTCTAAATTGGGGGCACTTCTTTCGGCAACTTCACAGCCATCTTCAGGCTCAACCAACCATCCGGGAAGCTTTGAAGCAACAGCTGAAAAAAAAAGGTTTAGTCAGGTTAAGTCACTTGAAGCGGTGCCCAGAGCTTCTGGGTTTGGCACTGCTGGAAAATCCAGCATTATCTTCTACCACCCGCCGTAGCCTTTTCTGCAGCTTCTTGATCCCAGCAACTGGTGGAGCAGAGCCCTTCATCAGTCTACTGGCAAGACGTAGAGCTGCCTATCAACTTCTTGGTTCCTTGGAATCTCCTATAAAAGGAACAGCTGATATTGAACAATGGGAAGGATTGCCAGTGAGAGTCCAGGCTCAGATGCTGCTTTCACAGCTACAAGGTGACCAAGATGGTGATGGAAACCAAGGTCGATCTTCCTCAGCCTTGTTAGACTGTTTGCCCTGTGGTTCCATGCTGTACAGAGTTGTGGCTGCAGCATTGATGGAGCCTGGTTGGGAAACGGAGGCCAAGGTGTTGCTCCTTCCTTGGTTGCTATTCGGAGACCCAGCTCGTCTCTTGTCCTTCTGCCGCTTTTTGCCTGCCCGATGTTTGGCTTCACTTTGTGCCCATTACTCTGAATTACTTGCTTCCTATTTGAGTTTCCTCTCAGCCTGGGGAAACTGCCTCAGTTATGATCCTCTGCATGGGAAATGGCAAACTAGTGGTCTAAAAGAAAATGAAGTATCTTGGGAGGAGATGCAGGACCGTGTCGGTTGCCTTTACCAGAAGCCAGAACCTCTGGGCAGTGCAGTCCAGACTTGGCTAAGACAGCTCAAGACCCAGGATGGGAACTTTGAAGTCCGAGGTCTGAGCATTTGGACTGATCTTTTGCTGGATATGGAGATGCCTCATTTTAAAAGGAAACTTAACTCACGCTGATTAAAGATGTTGAGTAGAAAAGTGTAGGTATTGTACAAATCAAGTAGAAAATTCTATAATAGTTACAGAAAAGGTGTAGATTTAATATAAATAAATTTAAATAGGAAATTGGCTTGATCTTAAGAACTGGTTTACTAATCCATAGTGAAGAAGGAATGCCTTTAAAGTGAGTGGTGTTAAGTATAGATAGGTTAAATATTTTAAAATTAGTAGGCAGTTTTTTGTTCCAATTGAAATTTGTTCCATCTCAAAGATGGTGGTCCAAAGAGTGTCTTTTTGCACTGTGAAATAGCTTGAGAAAGAATGTTTTAAAAATAGTTACACTTGAGAAAATCTAAAGTAGCAATGTGCCAAAGTGTAATCTTGCTACAGAATTAGAGCAGTTGATTAAAAAATAGTAATGTATATAGCTATTCCAGAAATATTTAATACATGTATTTAGTAACTGAAGATATAACCTGTGATGGAATCACATTAATTGGATGTTGAACACTATTAGCTTCTTACTCATTGCTTTCCTATTCAATATATTTTACAGCCAATGATACATAGAGCATACTGTATTTCTAGTTATTCATGAAATAAAAACAGGAGTGGGTTGAACTTTATGGGAAGCGAGGCATTTTGATGTTTACTGAAAATCTATGCTAAAGCAGTACAGTGTTATGCACACAATTCTTGTGAAGCAGTAATAACTGGGTTTATAACCAGGATCTTTTCAACTGAAATGGGATCAGAGAGGTCAGCATTGCCTTATATCCATGTTAGCCTTATAGTGGAGAATTGTGGTGAAGGTGCTCTATAGTACAGTCTACATTCTGCATCATAAAATATAAAATGAAGTGCCAGTTTGGGTTTTGCACCTATATAGAATGATTTGTAAAAAGATTGTTCTGCTATTTTTGCTTAGAATATGCTATGTGGTTTAAAAAATATTTAGAAAAAACAAGATTTGTGGTTCTAGATAATACAGTTTCAAATGATTTCCTTTTCACATGACTGTAATATCTGGAAAGATTAAATAAAATATATGTCCATACTATGAGTCCCTATTGATCTTTTCACTTACTTTTTCAAAAGTTTTTATTAGTTTTTTTTATTGTAATCCTGTAAAATAACATATATCCAGTTGTTAGTATTGCTTTAATATCTATCTGATAAATAAACAGGACATTTGGTTTAGGATTAAAGCTTCAAGTAAAAAGGAGGGATCTCTGAGTTCTAGTCCTAGACAGCTGGGCAATCTTGTGCTAATTCCTTTCTTTCAGCCTTGCAGGAACATAGCCAAGCAGTCAACACTGACTCAAAGAAAAAAAATAATAGAATGAAAGGAAATCCTATGCCAATTAGTTCTAAGTATATCTCAATGTCCATTTATAGGTAATCCCTGATTTATGACCACAATTGAGTCCAAAATTTACATTGTTAGCTAGAGGGCTCTTCAACTTTAAACACTCAGAGCCATTTGGATCAGTTTCCCACAAAAAAGAAAGGGGGGGGGGGACAAAACATGGGTGGGTGTGGCCAACTCAGTCACTCCCACCCAGTCACATGACACACTCCCAGCCATGTCTACTCAGGTTTTTTGGCTCCCTGTCTCTCCCTCCCTCTCATTTGTTTTTCTCTTTTCCTCTACCCCTTTTCCTTCTTTTTCTTTCATTCATTCATTCTTTCATTTGTTTCCTTCTCTGTCCAGTGCTCTCTCATTTCTCTTTTTCCTCTTCTTCCTTCCTTCCTTCCTCTCCCCATTCTCTCTCATTTGTTTCTCTCTCTCCCCCCATCATTTTCTCATTTCTGTCCCCTTTTTTCTCATTTCTTTCTCTCTCTCCCTCTCATTTCTGTCCTCCCTCTTTCTCCTTCTCTCATTTGTTACCCTCTTTTCCCTCTCTCATTCTCTTCCTCCATCATTTTTTTTTCATTTCTATTTTTCTCCCCCTTTCTCTCTCGCACGTGTGCTCATAAGAGCAGGGATACCTTCAGTAAGCGAGCGGAGCTGTTCCGTCAGCGGCGTTGATTGAAAAGCAGCCTCCGGGCGGCTTTAAATCTCGCATGTGGGACTTTCGCCGCCCAGAGGACGCTTTTAAATCAACACTGCCAGCGGCACAGCTCAGCTGGAGAAGAGGCAGTAGGAAAAAGGCTGGCCCTGCCGAACCTTGCACGCCCACCCTGGGGATCACGCTCGGAGAAAGCCGGAGCGCCCTTACCAAAGACACTCGCCCGTCAACCGGTCAACCCGCCCCCTCCATGTGCCTTCTCTGCGCTTTGTCCGAGCCCGGCCGCTTGCTTAAGGAGGGTATCCCAGCTCGTGTGCGCCCTCCTGGCCCTGCCGGCCAGGTGGTCGCGGGAGGAGGAGGAGAGTCATCTTCGGGGAAGCCACCATCGCGTCTCATGCTCCCTCCTTAACTGCAGGCCTGTATATAATGTAAATATACATGTATAAATAAAACTCAGTATACATGTACATACACACATAGTTTTATATATATACCGGTAATAAATAAAATTCAAGGCAGGGAACATACCGAATGGTCCTATTTCCTACTGTACTTTCCCCATAACTGTGAGGTGGATTGGGCTGGGCTGAGAGAAAGAGACTGGTCTAAAATCATTCAGGCAGCTTTCATGGCTATGGCGGAACTTAGAACTCAATCTCTTGATTTGTATGCCAGCATTTTATATTGTTTCCTAGCCTTGACAACTTGAAGACTTGTGGATTTCAACCCTAGGATTCTCCAGAGAGCCTGCTTCCTGGGGAATTCTGGGAGTTGAAGTCCAAACACCTTCAAGCTACCAAGTTGTGAAATGCTGCCTTCCTACTGCATCAAGCTGGCTAAGTTTATATAAAATATAGGTAGTTAGTGAATCGCCATTCCGACGTGTTCATATGAGGCACTGAAGCATTAACTACTCTGGCTAGACAGACAAAGTTTGTGGCTCTGGCAACTGTGCCAACTCAATTTCAGGAGGGAGGGTGGCCTAGCTAGCATTTCTTTACTAGCTGCCCTTATCGCAAAATTGTTAAAACTGTAATTTTGTTGCTGAAAGGGTTCAGGTAGCAACGGAAGAACGGCAGTTTCAACGAAATATATTCAAAACCAAGGCGCGCGCTGAAAGTGTTCTGAAACCGCTGCCTCCAAAGCAGCGGCAGGTCCTCCCGAGCGACACTGCGGCCCAGCCGCTCCTCCTGACAGGGAGCCGCCTCCCCTCTTCCCTGAAGCCATCGCTCCGTGCCGCGTGTCTCGAATTCCTCTTGGAAAGGCTTCGCGGGATTTGCGAAAGGGCATCTCTGCTGCGGATAGCCCGTAAACTATTTCCAAAGTAATGGAGCGGCTGACATTTGGGTCCGGGGCTGCCGCGGCCATAGACGACTACTTGGAATATAAGAGGTAAGGAAGCCAATTGAACGAGCACTTCTTATTTACCGAAAAGGGAAAGTCGTTGCTAAGGCGCCCATATGAAAGAGGAAGTCCTCGCGGACTTCATGTCTCAAAGACCTGCGTTTATTTAGATTATGTTTGAAGACCCACACTGTAGTCTGGTGGCGGTTCGGATTTCTGTATGCCAGATCTCGTAGCCTAGCTATACTGTAAACTCTACCACAAATTTAGAGTTGCTCACCTGAATCAGGAACACATTTTAGGGATAAAATGGAATTGAGGGATTTATTCCACTCAACCTAATTGATTCAGCAAACAATAGGGCAGCTCCCTAAGAGTTAGAGGTCTTGGGGCATATAAATTAATAAATGTCTTCTGGGCATGTATAAGAAAGAATTTCTTCACTTTCTGAAGATGTAGCCAAGACTCAGATAAAGATCTGGATTCAAGGCTCATTTTCCAATAGGGAATTTCCATTCCACTTTTGGCCTCAGTATTTTGGCTGTGTTATTGCAATACAATAACCTCTAAACAGTGGTTCACTGAATCCACTAATTTTGTCTATGTATTGTATACAAGCTGTCATGAATTGGGTTTGCACAAATGGTGGAGCTACCAAATAGCTGATTACATTAAAACTGTGCATATGAGCTCATATGGTGCCTAATTAGAACCCTTCTAAGACTCATTTTCTGCTCCAATCAGGCCCCAAATAATGTTACCTATCCTAATTCAAGCTGATTTATCTAAATGGGGTAGTCTTAAGAGTAAAAGTCAGAAATCTAGAGTAGTACCCACAAAATGCTCCCTCTCAGGCTTTAAGGTGAGTGAGTGGAGTGAGTGAGTGAGTGGAGTGAGTGAGTGAGTGAGTGAGTGAGTGAGTGAGTGAGTGAATTGGGAGCAGAAAAGGAATGAGGTGGTTCTAGTCCCAATTTACTAATCACAATCAGTTTATTGCAGAATGAAGGCCTCTTCAACGGCTTTCCCTATGCTTTAACACACTAAGTTTTTTTCTTCGTTAACTCCTTTGAATTAAGTTATATCATCTATCCAGTACTGCAATTGATATTTATTTATTTATTTATTTTGATTTATATGCCACCCAACTCCCAAAGGATATCCAACTGAGGTTGTTATCCAGCATTGATTTGTTTATGGTGCGGTATCCCTGCTCTTTACCATTTTGATAATGCTACCCAAAACAGTTTGGCAATTTCCTTGTGGCTGCTACAAACATATATATAGATATTACAATGTTTTTTCATCATCATACACCACTCATTAGCAAACAATTGATATCCCAATCAAAATATATGCTTCTTATTTAGCTGAACTAATTATACAGTTTTGGCTGTTTGCAGAGTTCAATTGATTCTGGATTAATAATTTACCATATATTTTGTGCCTCATCCTGATGATTAGAAAAAGAACAGCATTGTCATTTTTGTAAAAAATAGTTTTGTAAAAAAAGATAGTTTCATTTTGATAAGGACTGATAAGTTGCAGATAACTAATCTGCAGTTTATTCTGCATTATTATCCAAAATTGTACATATTGCCTAATAGCAATTGTATTTATAAATTGCTGAGAAAGATGATAAATTTTGGAGGAAGGTGGATCTACAGTATTCCCAATGTTCTGATCCATTCTGGAGCTCTTTTCATATTATGCATGAACATTTAAATGTGATTTCAAAGTGTGTTTTGCTGTACATTATGCATTTAGAATGTTGTCCTCTGATTCCTATTTAGTATGTGCTTTCATTCATTGACTAAATATGCACTCCATGCTAAAGCCGTAGAAGCTATATTTTAAAGTGATCTATAGCTATATTAAGATTGGAGATATGAAATTTGAAAGGTGATATTGGATGATGTTATTAATCCTTGTGTTTATTTTAAAGATATTTTAAAGTTTTTGCACAATAGGTACATGCTGCTGCTTTTATTTTTGTCTGTTTGGATTTTATGCATTTGCTTTTTCTATTTTGCTGTTATATACATTGAGATTTAATTTTGGAGGGCAACTCATTCAATGATTGCAGTATTCCAATGCTACTATTCTAGACTTAACTGAGTTTTCAGAAGTCAGTAAAAAAGTAAAAAATTCATCCCATCTTATGATAATTATATAAATCCTGAAAAATTGTTTGAGAACACTATTGATAAATTAACCAAGTATATTAAGCAATTATTGCCAATTATATTTAGGATAATGATAGTCTTTAGATATTCATTTACTTCTTTTCAGACTTAGAATTCCTAGATATTCAGATTTTCTATCTCATTCACTCATGATATGACAAGTTCTCCCTGTGTTCTATGTGCATATTATTAAAAAGGTGGTTGGTTACAATTTTAATTAAATATGTAATGTAAAGTATTACAGAAATCAATACTTTTGCAGAATTGTAGGAGAAGATGATGGTGGAAAACTGTTTACCCCGGAAGAATATGAACAATATAAGAAACAAGTATTACCAATTCGATTGCAAAATAGATTATATGTGAGCTGGAGATCACCAACTGGCATTGACTGTAAACTCGTGGGTCCAGAAACACCCTGCTTTTGTTCTCACAGGTGAGGCATTCTATATTTGTGCCAATGGACGATGCATTAAAATTTATCTTAGATTAAAAAGATTAGAGAATATGTCTTTAATATATATATATTGTATATTTATAATATAATATTTGTCTAAAAGGATTAATACTCCCACAAATGATTTTTATCTTTAAAACAGAAGAATGGTTTTGCATTTGTTGCCTCATCCTATTAGGGAAAAGTCGGTATTGTCTTAAAATCTTCGTTATCTTACTTTGAGTTAACACAGTAAACCTGTTGGACTGGAACATTTTTGAACTATCTTTTTTTCGAGGTAGTACATTTATAATGCCAATTTCTATCCTTTTCTTTGTTTCCAGTATGGTTTTCACTGTGTGAGAAGTAAATCAGAATTATTATTGTGCTTTGTTTTATCTTTCTCTGAATGGTAATGGCCCAATGTTGTTCTGTACTATCAGACTCAATAACAACTCTTTTGAGCACAGAATATTGTTTCTCTGCTATTGGTTGGATTCATAAATAAAAGCCAAGTGAAAGTAAAAGTTCAACAGCTCATATTCCTTTTATTAAGTTAGAAATATTTTGTCCTGGCATTGTACAGATCTATTCAAATCTGTACAGATTCTTCACTTCTGATATATAATTAAATATATTAAGTACTGGTATGTGTATTTGTATACACATATATATATACTTACACACTTTTGAGTTGTTCTACAGGGCAAAACTCATGACCTTGGTCTTTTTTTCTATATAATTTACTGATAAGTAAAATTAATTTAGTAGGATTGTGGTATTGGGAAAATTTGACTTTCTATTTTGGACTACGTTCAGTTCAGAAAAAAGTTCATTCCAAATAATATTGCTGGGAAGGATTCATTCAGAGATTCATACTTTGTAGGCCTCAATATTTCTGGCAATTATTGGCACAACACAAATAGAAAATTGAGCAATTCTAGGGATCAATTAAAATAGGGGGCCCCAATCCCCAGGCTGTGGCCCAATACTGGGACGTGGCTTATTTGGAAACTGGCTGCAAAAGCAACAGGTGAGATCACGAATGCACAGCTCCACTTGCACAAACAGTAGGCACCTGTGCCTGCTGCTCATATGGAACCATCCCCTTTCGTCCCCTATTGGTCCGAAAAGCCAGAAAAAACCATTGAATTAAAAGATTGATGCATATTTTCTCCAAATCTGGGATTAAAGTTGAGATTTTGAAGCTTCTCCTAAATTGTATTGGCCTCACCCCTTTTATAAAGTTATTGAATATCTTTGAATAAGAGGATTCTTAAATATTCTAACTAGAGAATAGTAACTAAACAGTGCATCTGCATTTTTTAAATTTCTCCTAGATATAAACAACACAAAACAGATTTTGAAGTGATTCCAAAAGAACGTCCTATTTCTTTACCTTGTAGAGTGAGTCGGTGCGCATGTAAATCTTATAATTTTGTTCCTCTTAATGGTACTCAGCCCATCCGCTGTAGATGTAAGCACTTTGCAGATCAGCATAGTCCAGCAACTGGATTTCTATGCAATATGTGTAAGTGTACTTTGATTAAATGAGTGATTTATATTTAAAAGTAATTACTATTTACAGATACCTTTCTTTAAATACTATCTCAGTATTATAACAATGTATATCTATTGCTTTGGAAATAACTAATACATTTCAAATTCTGCAATCAGGAATTAATTCAAGATTCACCATAAATATTTCTTTATCTAGCTTTGGCCTGCCTGATTAGATCTAATGAGGAAAAATTCCATACATTTGGGAGGTTCAGGGTGTTGATGAGGTAAGAAGGTGCTGCTTTTCTGTTGCAGCTCCAGTATTGTGGAATAGTCTCCCTGAGAAGATTTGGCTGCCTTTTCTTTGTTGATTTCTATAAGCTTCCAAAGACTGAGTTTTCTGGAAAAATCTTTTTTTCTCTCTTAAAAATTTGTGTTGTTACTATCCTTTATTCTCTATTTTTGTCTTGATGTTTTATTTTTAATTAAAATTAGGTTTCTTTTATATTGTATTTTTATGTGAGTCTCGAATGATTAAAGTGGCAAGCAAATAGGCTAAATAAATAAATACTTTAAATCTGGTTAATTTGCATAATGATATACAATATTCAAATATGTGTTGTTTCCAAATAGGAGATCCTCAATGTGGTCTTTTTCAAGCATGCACACAATAAGACTGTTCCTACTCTCAGACAACTCCTTGCAAAATTAGAACTCATCTGCAAATTATTATCTAAGCAAAGAATAGTAGTATTTATGATTCCAAATGTAAAAATAATTAACTTGTAGTTATTACTCTTTTTGTCATGTCTGTCCTATTTAAATAATACATATATACATATTAAAAGGTTTCAGTTGTAGCAATTGTTTTTATCACCAGGGCTATGGCAAGCAAAATTGACACTGAATGGAAACCTTTCAAACAAATTCTGACTTTTTAAAAATATGTTTTGCATTAGGTACCAAATGTGCAGGGTTTCACAGTTGCTTTACTTGTGGATGTGGCCAGCCAGCATATTCTCATGAAACTATAGTGGAAACAAAAGAAGAACGATTAGCCCAAGCAAAGCCAGTTGGGCACGATGTCCCTTATGCTGCAATGGGGGGACTAACAGGTTTTAGTTCTTTAGCAGAGGGCTACATGAGACTTGATGATAGTGGAATAGGTAAGGATAAAATTATTTTTTCAAAAATTTATGCCTGATTGCCTTTGTATTTCTCAGCCAATTATCCTAGGGAGTTTGGGAGAAGACAAGCATTGGCCATACCATCGGTATATATTTTACTTAGAAGTCCTGGAGGAAACTAGGATGGGGGTGGAGATCTGGAACATGCATTGCACAAGTAACATAATCTAAAAAGGAAATAATAGTTTAGTAAAATAATTGTGATAGCTTAATTGCATGTCTAACAAAATCAGTGCCGTTTCAAGTAATTATGTCCAGTTATGACATTTATTTTAGTACTATCAAGACTTAAAGTTTAGTACAAATATTCTTGAACTTTTTTTAAATAAACATTGCCATATTTTGATTTATACAGAACTAGCTGAATGCCCATGCTTTGCTATGAAACTATGTGCTCGGGCTTAATAAATTGACACTTACAGCCTGAAGCTTAATGTAGAATGGGTAACTCCTGTAGTATCAGAGTGTGTTAATATAATGCAACTGACAGTTGGAACAGAGGAGGAGTGGGAGTAGAACGTCCCAGCCTGCAGCATCCATTGGTATTCATCTGGCTAGCATCCTGTCAGTTTGTGAGACAGTTGAGGGCTGTTTGGAAACTCAAACAGTATTTGCTGGGTGAGCAAGGAGACAGGAAGGAGCCTTGCCGTGGATTAGCTCAAGTGTTCTGTATTAAAGCTGCTTCCTGCTGTGAAAATAAAAGTGAAAGTGAAATTCCTCTCCTCTGCTTGAGTTTTGCACTTGGACAGATTTCTTTTTCAGAGGGGGAGGGGGAGTAGAACTCCTTAGTGTCAGAGTGT
>JANHFM010007021.1:108169-118648 GCA_032468115.1 Grayia smithii
TTGCCCCCAACAATCTGGGTCCTCAGTTTACCTACCTCAAAAGGATGGAAGGCTGAGTCAACCTTGAGCCTGGTGAGGATCGAACTTGCACTAATTGCAGGCAGCTGGAGCTAAGTGGAAACATTTTCTAGTTGCTGTAGAAATATTACAACAACGTGTACAGGTAATCCTTAGTTATCGACTGCATCATGTAGCAATTGTTTGAAGTTTAGGGTTCACTAAAATAATAAATAATTGTGATCGGTTATCGCATTTCTGATCATCACATAATCATTGTTTGCATGTTTTGCAAATGGCTTACAATAAGAGTTAAGAGAAGGCAGAAGTAAAATTGATCATGTGATTTTTTTTTGCTTAGCAACTGTGATGCTTCTCTTAACCATAAGACTGTTATGGTCATCTGATTTTCTGTTTAGTGACTAAACAACCAAATTGTTAATTCAGTTGTGGTTGCTAAGTGAGGACTACCTATGTTAAATAATAGAATCTTGAGTTTGGCCAATTTGCTTGACTACAGCTAGTCCTTGAATTACGAATGTAATGCAGCCCGCCCATTCCATCCATAACTTGAGAATTTGTGGGAATGTATCTCATATCTTGAACGAGATCACTCCCTACTTTTGCCCACACATTCGTTAATTTAATGCGTGGGCGAATGCGCAGCTCGTTAAGTGCACATGAAGTATCTTGGGGTGGGGAATGCCATGAAGTGGCATAGTGATGGAACAGGCCACCTACTTCAGACTACCCAAGGCCTCCCCCGAACCACAGATACCTCATTCTCCCTCCCCTGGGGTCCCCACAATTGCTTCCCCCCCATCCTGCTGTGCCGGATGACTTAACTTATGAAGATCTGTCTTCTCTCCGGCCTGTTTCTTTGCCTGCTCTCTCCTTTCTCATCAGCAAAGGGCTTGATGAGGCCTATGGCGGTGAGAAAGCAGTGTTAGAAGGCCACATGCGGCCTTCCAGATCTCCTTGCTCACTGGAGATCAGTTTGACAAGGCCTCTGGCAATGATAAAGGGGGTTCAGAAGGCAGTCTTCCAGGCCTGCTTTCTCACTGTCTGAAGCATTGTCAAGCTGATCTCCAGTGAGCAAGGAGGTCTGGAAGGCCATGCACAGCCCTCCAGGCCAGGTCCACAACTTTTAGGCTCCTACCCTTGGCTGTGCCTGCTTCTCCGCCAGGGTCCCGCCTCCGTGCATTAACTTCTATGAATATTTTGTCAGATGGTATTAGGATGAAATTTCAAAAAACCCAAATAAGCTGTGTGCATATTAAATTACTTATGAGAATATCAGAATAAGTTATTCTGGGAAATAGTATAAAACTATGGGATATATCTTTTGTAAATTGCTGAAAATCTTTATTTCTGTGCTGTTTATCTTTATTGGGATGTCATGTTGACTTTCTACACACTGCATTTGTATGCAATGTGACTAAATAATTTCTCTAAGAACAAGAATTTATTCTGTTTTGTAGTACTATACAAATACACCCTTTTTAGAATAAAAGGCTGCTTTAAGAAAATCTGAATTGGTAGCTATAAAAATAGAAAAAAGTAGTTTCATTGCATTTTTACAGGATTGTATTCAATTAATTATAATATTCTGGGCAAAATTATTCATACTATAATTAAGTTAGAATCTAAAAATTACATGGAAAGTTACAACTTTATCTACTTTTGTTTTAATCTCAGATATATGGAGGTTGCTTTTCTGAAGATAAATGCTGGTACAGATGTAAAATACTCAAAGTTATCAATGATGAAAAAGTAAGGATGATATTTTAATCAATAGCTGCTCAGCTTGATTTTTTGAATATAATTTTGGAAATACAAAAATGGGTTGACAAGAAAAATGAAATTTTATAAAGTACAGCAGTTTAAAGTTTGTAGCTTAGTTAATAATCCTATGTGCACTGTTCAAAAATTTTTTGTCTTGTTCTGCTGCTGTATTTTAAAAGCTGATAAGTTAGATTTAATTATGGGGAATTCAATAGTTCTCCCGACTTCACTGTATAATTGGGGAGGATATTGACTTCTGATTTTAATATCTAAGTCTAATAAACAAAGAGACTTAGTTGATTTCGTCCTATTTTGTTACATTTGCATACTTACAAGTAAGCCTCACCAAGATCTATGGGATTTACTTTTTATTAGTGTACATAATTGTATTGATGCCTTGAAAGTCTTAAGTGCTATGGAGACAGTTACTGAGACTTTCTATTCTGTTTCCTTCTGCAGAGCAAGTAGTAGATGGAGATTTTCAAATAAAAGACAGTTGTTAATGGTCAGTTCAAATAGTGTCCACAGCTCTGATTCAGGGAAAGGCTCAGCCATTAACTTTCAGTAAGAGAAATGCTATTCCTGATTTTTTACATAATGTCCCTATAAGAAAAATCAGGAAGGAAGAAGGCTTTCCTGTTTTGCTCAAAACTAAGGAGCAAAATAAGGGTGATCCTCAAATAAAATAAGGGTTAGAACACTCCAATGACATGCTATAAATAGAGTTTACTTAGTACTCTTGGAGAATCCCAATCTGGAAAACCATTATAGGAAGCCCAACGAGGAGGGAATGGGGTGGAGTGTCAATTGGAAAGAATAGGCTTCACTACCTTACAGCTTCAAAAGGCAGATTTTTAAAAATCTTTGTTATTTTGCTGTTACAGTGTCAAGTATTATACATTGACTATGGGAACTCTGAGGTCCTCAGAAGATCAGAAATAGTTGAGATCCCTGAAAACTTGCAGTTTCCTGGAGTGGCAAAAAAGTATAAATTGTGGGGATTACAGATATCAGCTAATATAGATTTAAATCAATTTGATCGGGTAAGACTGGTGTTTCATGTGATTATATTTGTGCATGTAAATTTCAAATGTAAACTCCATGGTTGATAGTTGTGGCAAGGGTGTGGAGAAAAATGTGTCTATATAAAATTGCAAAGAAAAGTAACAGCATCAGTTCTCCTCTTGATAGCGTTTGTGTTATTTTAATTATATTGTGAGCTATTTATTCTTCATTCTTCTTTTACTGATTATGCAAAAACCCTAGTTTTAACATGTTTTCTATAACATCTTATTGACTTCATGAAGAGATAACCTGAACAAGGAATTGAGCTTTTATTCTTCCCCTTCCAACCTTTCCCATTTAATTTAATTTAATTTATATGGAGGCAAAATAGTGAAAAGCAGTCTGTTATTCATTTTTTCCCCAAGGGTTGTATAAAAGTGGGTTTCACTTTTACATAGTTTCTGAATTGCTGGCCAGGACATCATAAATGGAGCATGTCCTTGATTGCAAAGTAGCAGTCAGTATCCTTGAAGATCCTCACATTATAAGAAACTGAGATTAAATGCTCAGTTGAAAGGGATAGGGGAAAAAAAGGAGCAATCTGTTTTGTTCTGATCAGAAGTCATGATTATTCAATTTTATATACCTTTCTTACTTATAAAAGAATTACCAGGCATGTTTAAGGTGTCAAAAATGAACAGGCAAAGAGATACTGTGAATATTTAGATTAACCAGCCAGGTAGAGGCATTCGATTTCTCTTTTAACAAGAACTATCTAAAACAATACTTGAAGTGAATATGCTTTCTAGTTTAGTTAAATCAGATTGAGTGTGGCTCTGAATTATAGATATCAAGGTGATCAAGTACTGGAAGCAATTTGTGTATTTATTTAATTTGTTTTTGACATAAATAATTTAGCTTTCCATGAGTCAGAGGGAGAGAGAGAGAAAATACACTGCAGCACTGCATTTAATTCGTTCTGAGATTCTTTAATTGTAAGATCATATTTCAACTTCTATATTACCTTATACATTTTATTTTTCAGGGGAAGATATTTCTGAATAGTTTGATATTTGAAAAAGAAATGAAGATAACACATAAAAGTGTGCATCGGGACGGTACTATTGATGCCCAGGCAGAATGTGGTTTTCTGGATGTTGGGGAAGAAATGGCTAAGAAAGGCTTTGTTGAACTTCGCAAATCTCCCATAAAAAATAAATTCTTGGACACAAAAATAGATTTCTTTTTGTATAGGAATGCCAAAACATCAACTCCAAAATCGCCTATAAATGCCTTAGCAAGTACTAGAGTGACAGGAAGTTTTGGTGATAAGTTTCTGAGTGAAAGAAATGAGAATAATTCTATAGATCATATTTCTTCGATCCAGTAAGTTATAATGGGAGAGGGTTTTCTGTGATATAGTTTCATAACTGTGAAAGGCAATGGTACATAATGATTTTTTTGATTAAATATATGTTACCTGCGCCCATGGATACAATGTACTGCATCCAGTTTTTAATTTCCTACGATAGAAAAACTATTATTATTCCTCACATATTTAATTATATTAACATGAATGGGTAATTTATCTGAATTTTAAGTTTGATCCTCATTTCATTAAAGGTTGACTTCTTGGCCCCTCCTACATTTTGGAGCATACTCACCAGCAGAACGCTGAAACACCAAGGGTGGTCCAGCCTTGGTTAATGTAGTCTGAATTTCTCTAGAAGGAAATGAGATTCACATGCAAAGCTAAACCATTTGTTAAGCAATACTTTTTTTTATTATTTTGGTGATGTAAAATATAAATGAAAATGGATAATAGGAAAGAGGGTAAGGAAAAAAGGAAAGATAAAATGAAGAGAAAAAGAAAAATCTGCCTTCCAACATTTTTTAGTGCAGTAAGTTACATGATAAAATTAATCTCCTCAGCTTTTTACTTATAGAAAGATAGTGCTAGCCATTTCTGTAACAACTACCTATTTAATCATCAAAAACAAAAATTAAAACTTCATTTCATCTCTTTCAAGCAGAAACTCCAGAAAAGACAAATTCCTTGTGTGTCCAATCACATTTGGCCAATAAAGAATTCTGTTCTGTTCTGTTCTATTCTAAAATGGTTTCAAGTAGAAACAAAGTTAGCTACATTATTTTCCCCAAATTAAAATAGTTGCATATATAATAAATTCCATTTTTTTCTACAGATCTATGCTCAACAGTCATATTTTTTTAAATTTCTATTATATATTTATTTCAAGGATCTTCTGAATTAAAATTCAATCTGGTCCCAGTGTTTCTTTGCCTTGTTACAAGTCCACCAGATACGATAAAAAGTACTTTCTTTACAATTACATTTCCAGCAAATATTTGAAACATATTTTTTAAAAAATATTTCAGTAATTTTCAACAATTAAAACACAAAGAGAAAAAATTCTTGTGCATAACTGACCATTTACATGACATATTACTATAATTCACTTATACTATATACATTCTAACTAAATCCAATCCTATTTTATCTGATTCTTTTTTCTTTTCTATTTTCAATCCATTTGTACCACTTCTCCCTTGTTACGTAGTACTCCAGATTTGTCAATCCTTTCAGAAGTGTCAATTTGTCCATTTCAGCGCAGTTGAAAACTTTTTTAATTATTAAGTCTTTTGAGTGTATATTTGTGTTTCTCCAACATTGCTCGAAGGCTAGTCTTACTGCAGTTATTATATGTAGAATGATGTACTTTTTAAAAAAATCATATTTCCCTTTCGTTATCCCAAGGAGAAACAATTCTGGAGTGTATTCTATTTGAAAGCCAGTTAATTCCTGTAACCAATTTTGTATTTTTTTCCAATATTTTTTCGATTCTGGGTCTAACCACCATGAATGATAGAAGGTACCCTGTTTTTGTCCACATTTCCAACAATTTGGGGTTAAATTTGAATATATTTTTGCCAATCTCGAGGGTGCCAAATACCAATGATAAAACATTTTGTATTGGTTCTCTTTATATTTTGCTGATTTTGTTATTTTATAGTTTCTATTCCAAATTGTTTCCCAATCCTCTAATTCAATATTGTGCCCTACATTTTTTGCCCAAGCAATCATCACTCCTTTCACTATGTCCTCGGCTCTGTCAAATTCTACTAAATAATTGTCAAATTTAGTTACCAATTTTCATCTGGGTCAACCAATAATTTGTCTAATTTTGTGGGACCAATTCAATTCCGTACTCCTCTTTATGTTCTAAATACCGTGATTTGAATTGCAAATAAGGTCACCAATCTATATTTATCCCCTGTTTTTTTCTAAATCTTGCCTTTTTAGGTTTCCTTGGCAATCTAAAATTTCATTGTATTTGGCCATTTTATTTATATCCATAGTGTTGGGGTGAATCATCATCACCATTGTTGAAACCCACCTAGGCATTTTCATATAGTGCTTTTTCTTAATTTCTTGCCGTATTTGCATTAAGGTTTCTCGTACCTTATGATGAAAAAAATATGAATGGGATTTATTTTCTTTATCCCATAGGAAGGCATGCCACTCTTTGTAAATTATGTCCTTCCAGTATGAATAATCTTTTATTTCGCAAATTAATCCACTCCTTGATCCAAGCTAAGATTGCCGCTTTGTAATAGAGTCACCAATCTGGAAGCCCTAGACCACCTCTGCTTCTGCTATCCTGAAGATCTGTTAATTTTATTCTTGTTTTTTTGCCTGCCCATATAAATTTTGTTGTAATTTGATTCAAATCTGTAAAAAAATTATCCAATTTTATGGATATGGTTTGAAAAAGCGGTTTTGGCAAAATAATTCATTTTGATAGTTGCAATTTGACCTAATATAGATAATTGTAATTTACCCCATCTTTCCAAATCCAATTTTATTTGTTGCATTAATTTTACATAATTGTCGCCTTTGATCGAGGAACACCTCCCTGTCAACCATATTCCTAAATATTTAAGTCTTTTTGTGCTCTGTAGTCCCAATTCTTCCTCTAATTCTCTTTCCTGTTGTGGCACCATATTTTTAACTATCATTTTTGATTTTGTCTTGTTGATTTTAAGGCCCAGTACTTCTCTAAATTTTTCTATCTCCCTTATTAGAATAGGTCCTGTCTCTTTTGGGTCCTCAATAAAAAATACCAAGTCATCTGCAAATGCTTTTAATTTATATTCTTCCTTTATAATTTTAGTTCTTCTTTGCCTCGTTACAAGTCCGCCAGATATGATAAAAAGTACTTTCCTTACAATTACATTTCCAGCAAATATTTGAAATATCTTTATATATCTTTATCAATTTTCCATAAATACCAACAGTACATCATTTTATAGATTTTTCTTTAAGGTTTTAGTTCAGCATAAATTTCAGCCCTTCATTCCACATATTTACCCACTGCTCAAGCACTCTAACCAAAATTGTTTGCCCATTGAATCATGCAATATTTAATATATTCATATTTTAATTTAACTTAAATATATATTTTTTATTTTATATATATATATAAAATAAAATATATTCATATTTTAATTTAATTTAACTTCAATAGCACTGATTCTTCAGTAAATCTTCAGAATAACAAAATAACAGAGTCGGTATTGGAGGTATTCTAGTCCAATCCCCTTCTCAAACCCTATCCCACCTCAGACAAATGGTTATCCAATCTCTTTAAAAATTGCCAGTGTTGGAGCACACAATTTCTGGAGGCAAGTCATTCCACTAATTAATTGTTCTGTCAGGAAATTTCTCCTAATTTCTAGGTTGGTTCTCTGCTTAATTAGTTTCTGTCGATTGTTTCTTCTGCCTTCTGGTGCTTTGGAGAATAGATTGGACCCCCTCTTCTTTGGCCCTTACATATTGGAACACTGCTATCATGTCACCCCTAGTCCTTTTCATTAATCTAGACTTAGCCAATTCTTGCAATCATTCTTCATATGTTTTAGCCTCTTCTCTGCACTCTTTGTAGAGTCTCAATGTTGTTTTTATATAGTGGCAGCCAAAACTAGATGCAATATTCCAAGTGTGATCTTGTCAAGGCATTATAAAATGGTATTAAACACGTTACATGGTCTTGATTCTATCCCTCTGTTAATGCAGCCTAAAATTGCATTAGTTTTTTTAGACAGTTGAAGCACACTGCTGATTCATATTTAAGTGATTGTCTATTAGGACTCCTTCTCACAGTTACTACTATTAGGCCCAAGTATCACCTATTTTATATATGTGCATTTGGTTTTTCTTACCTAAATGTAGAACCTTAGTTTTCTTACCATCAATCAATACCAGCAATTTCATCTTGCTAGATAGGGTCCAGTGTTCAAGTCTCAAGATCCTTCTCTATCTTGAGCCTGTCTTCTGGGGTATTGGCTAGTCCTGCAAATTTGATGATTTCTATTTCTTTTTTTATAGTATCTTGTTTATAGCAAAGTACTGGGCCTAAGACTCAGCCTTAGGGTACTCCACTGTAAATGTCTCTCCATATAGATGCAGTTCCATTAAGGACTACATGCTAAGTGTGGTGGGTGAGCCACTTATGAATCCATCTGGTGATGCTGTCTAACCCACATTTTTCTACCTTATTTGGTAGGTTGTGGTCTACTTTATCAAATCCTTATTGAAATCCAAATAAATTATATCCACAGAATTTTGCTAGTCCACTAAGAAGATCTTTATTGTCAAAGACTGCAATAAGATTTGTTTGGCATGATCTGTTTTTTAACAAAGCCATGTTGGTTTCTGGTTATAATTTTGTTTGCCTCTAGGTGTTTGTAGATTCATTGCTTGATTATTTTTTCCAGAATCTTCCCAGATATTGATGTTAGGCTGATAGGTCTGTAGTTTCCTAGATCATTTTTTTCCTTTTTTGAACTACATCAGCCCTTTTCCAGTCATCAGATAGTTCCCCAGTGCTCCACTATGAAAAATATAGTTTAGTGATTCTAAGATCACATTTGACAATTCATTCAGAACCTTGGGATGTAATCCATCTAGTCCTAGTAATTTGAAGTTGTGTAGAGTGAATAGGTGTTCTCTTAGCATTTTTTGCTTATTTTGACTTGCATACCTAGTCTGAATTTTACAGTATTTTTATAGGTTGAACTGTTTTTTCCATTTCTCTAAATGAGAAGCACTTCTGCTTTCTCCCTGCTACCGGTCATCTTTTTTCTCCCATTAATGGACCAATTATTCCCTTGACTTTTTTCTTGTTTTTTACATGTTGAGAGAAGCTTTTTTTAATTATTATTTTTGACTTTAGTCGCAAGCCTTAGATCATTTTGAGCTTTAGCTTTCCTGACTTCAGCTTAGTAAGTTCTGACTATTTGCTGATATTCTACCTTAGTTAAATGCTCTTTTTCCCACTTTTTATACTTTCCCTTTTTGTCTTTAAGTTTATCAGACTTGTTTGGAGGCATGCTAGTTTATTTTGAGATCTCTCATTTTTTTAAAATTAGATTTGTGCTAGAGTGGGTTTTTATAATCTTCAAAGTTTCCCAAGCTTCTTGGATTGTTTTCATGGAATTCTTTTCAAGCTCTAAGTTTATTGAAATCGGTACTCTTGAAATCCAAGGCTCTAGTTTGACTTTGTTCTATTGCTTGTCTTGGCATAATGTTGAATTCCAATATTGCATGGTTACTCCTCTCAAGCAAGGTTCCAGTAACTTTGCCTTCTATCATTTCATATCTCTTACTGAAAATTAAGTTCAGTATGATGACCTTTTAATTCTCTTCTCTACCTTTTGGAAGACAAAATTATCTGCTAGGTTTGTCAGGAATCACTTAGATCTTCCATTAGGTGCACAGTTTATCTCCCAAGTGATGTCAGAATAGTTAAAAGTTCCCCATTGCTATTGTGTGCTTCCTATATATCTTAGTTAACTGATTAGCAAAATGTTATATTTTTTCTGTTTGGGTGTGAAAAGTCCAGGTAATTTTTTCAGAGATCCCATTTTTCATTTTTACAACAGTAAACCAGAAATGTAGTCTAGTATGAAGAAATGAGAAAGTTAGCCAATGTAAAGCTGTAAACCATTGCTTATAAAGCATAACGGCCAGAATTGTACATTGTTTTAAAACAACATAAAACCACATAATAGCTCGGCATGGAAAAAGGTGACTACTTTAAAACGTTGCAGATGCTGTATTCATTCCCCTGCTAGCTCCAAAGTGTCTCTCAGCCCAAATAACTTATTATTTTAGAATTGGAAGCATATGTTTGGATGCACTGGTATTTGTACACAATAAATACATGTTCAAAGAGACGTCTTAAGCATTGCACTGCTGCAACACAAGCTCCATATCTTTGTATTTATGTGCGATTTCTTGAAAAATGTACAAAATGTACAGCACTATGATGCTTTTGTGGGTCCTTGTTGACTCTTTGATTCTGACCCCATGTAAAGCAGCTAACATTGACTATGGGTTTGAACAAATAGTTACAGAACAAGCAAAAAGGAAGACAGCTATGTGTTTGTCTTGATTACAACTGGTCATAATATCTAGGTGATCTTGAAAAAGCTAAATAGAATCAGGTATTGGTAGTATTTGGATTATCAAATAAGACTGTAGGTCTTTTTACCTGAAAGGTTAAAAAAGTCTCAAAAGGCAACAAATTTTCACATAAAATAGAATAGAATAGAATTCTTTATTGGCCAAGTGTGATTGGACACACAAGGAATTTGTCTTGGTGCATACTC
>JANHFM010007021.1:173959-184619 GCA_032468115.1 Grayia smithii
GGGGGCAGCCATTTTCGCTACCAGATCGCCGAACCAATCGGCACAATCGCTACCGGATCACGCGATCCGGTGCGATCCAGTAGCATTTCACCCCTGGAATAATAGCCTAGAAGCTTTTTTGGGGGGGCAAAGAAAGTTGCTTTAAAAAAAAGGACAAGGCTACGACAGAGACCCTTCTCCACAAAAAGAAAGCAAAGGCTTTATAGGCAAATTGTGGGATATAAACCATACAAATACAGTTGAGGGGTGCTTTCCTTTCCACACTATGACTCTCAAAGTTCATGTGTATGTTCACTATAAACACAAAGCACATCTTTTTTAACCAGAGAAACCTGAGAGAAGAAGGGAGAATATTTGGAGAGAAAAAGGCAGGAAAATTGGAGGAGGAAGATGTGTTGGTTATGTTCACCACCTTGCGTTATTTTAAAAATAATAAAGTAGATAGATAGATAGATAGATCTTCCAGTAGAATTGAAAAGCATTTTTTCACCATGGTAGCATTGGGCATTATCTCAATGGGAGTTGGAAATAAAATGAGGTTTGTAAACCTGTGGAGTAAACTGAAGAGATACTGAGGAAAGCATTCTTAAAATCTGAAGAAAAGATCTCATAGTCAGTCTATATGGCTTTTCTTCATGTTCTCCGAGGTCATAACCACATACTACTATTTATGTAGCCAAATCTTACTAATTTTCTTTATGTTTGCCTACAATTAAAAATTGGAAGGCATGCCTTCTGTGATGTCTCCCTGCCATCTTTGGAATTGCATCACCATGAAATTTGGTTAGCTTTGATCCTGCTTGCTTTTTAAAGGGCAGCCCTTATCCAGGCATTGGGTTCCAGAGTACATGATCCTTTGGGTAAATTTTACCTGGCAGTTTCCATCTTATGTCTTCCTGATTTGAACTTTGGTTGAAGTAAGTTAATATCTGTCCCCTTTATCACATTATATGGCAATCATTGTTCACTGATAAGCATAGCCTGTCTTTCCTTGCTGTCTTTCTTTAAAAAAAAATATTTGGAATCACGGGAGAGACAGTTTGGTACAGTAGTTAAAGCATCAGGCTAGGAAAAGAGACTGTCAATTTAAGTCCTGCCCTAGATACAAAGCCAGATGGGTGATCCTGGGACAGTTATTATCTCTCAGCCTTAGGAAATAGGCAATGGCAAAGATGTCTTGAAAATGTTGCCAAGAAGACTACAAGGACTAGCCCACACAGTTGTGAAGAATCAACACAGAATCTACACAAACCATATAAACACTGTGAACTCAAATATCAAGTTCACCAGAGAAGGAACTAAGTATAGCAGGCTGGTGTTCCTAAACTGTGATATAGTGGTCAGGATCTGTGGCAATCTAGAAACAAAGATCTACAGGAAACCCATACAAGTAGATCAATACCTGCTGCTTGACTCCCATCATCCATTTTAAGACAAAATAGGAGTCATCAGCACACTACATCACAGGACAGAAAACCCCTCCAGAGTCGTTCAAAATAAGGAAAACAGGCATCTGAGCAGAGCTCTTGAGGCCTCCATGTATCCAGATGCTGATTTATTAAATCAGCATCTGGATCCAACAAAATACAGCAGACAAAGCTGAGACCTCAGAGTCAACAGAAGAACCTGGTCATTTCTTACATGATCAATGTATTGGAGAAGCTAAAATAAATATTTGGAAAATACCCATGTTCTTCAATCCTACCAACGCTCTAAGACAGAGGCATGTCCATCCTAAAGACCATACACCAAAACATAAAAAGAGTAATGCAATCCAGTGTAGTGAGGAGTGTTTAAAATGCTACAATTAAGAAACAAAGCAGCTTTTACAGAAGACGATGGCCCAGCCCAGGAGAAACAACACAGAACCAGAATCAGTAATATAACTTCATTTAAAGAAAAACGATACTCTTTTGAGGACAATAACGTTCACATTTTGGACAGGGAAGATAGACGGTTTGAGACAGAAGTGAAGGAATCCATTTATTACAAAGTAGAAAATCCTTCCCTCAGTAGAGGTGGAGGCCTCAGATATAACCTGTCCCCCATTTTTTATGTTGCTCTTTCATCAGTCTCCAGGAAGATTAAGATCATTTCACAGGTTCACCAGGGAGGTCACATTTAATGACGCAACTAGGGTTATGGAGTTAGGATTTAGGATCCCGAAGACACTCTGCTTATTCACCTATCCAAATTAGGAGAGAAATCAAAACTTGCTGGAGGACATATATGAGGTTCTCCTAACCAATTTGCTTAGACTGAAGAAGTTATTTATATAAATAACCAACAAGAAAAGAGGACCAGTTGCCATGACTTGACTTCTAGAGCTCTTCCTGGATGATTGAGAAATTTCATTGACAGACTATTGCACCTGTGTTGTAATTTGTCCCCATGGTACTGCTCTCCATATTGGAGAGGGTTTTTTTTCCCTGATGTTCTTATCTAAATTTATCTTCTCATAAATTCAATTATTTTGCTATGCTGTTTTCAAGATGTTTATAGATTAGCCTTCTTAATTTGTAAGCAGAGATTTGACTGATCTATAGTTTGCAGAATCTTTTCTCTTCTTGTTGGAGATACCAATACTTGCATCCAATCCATTAAATTTATATATGGTTTTACTTTGTTTCTTTAAAAATGGGAAAACATTTAAACAATCATATTATGAACCACAGTAATGAGATGGTTAGA
The DNA here is from genome assembly GCA_032468115.1 of Grayia smithii. NCBI lineage: Eukaryota > Metazoa > Chordata > Lepidosauria > Squamata > Grayiidae > Grayia > Grayia smithii. The sequence continues at coordinate 176,651 of JANHFM010007021.1, forward strand.
GTGCAGTACTACAGGCTACTTCTGCTGATTACCGGCTGCCTGCAATTTGGCAGTTCAAATCCCACCGGGCTCAAGTTTGACTCAGCCATCCATCCTTCCGAGGTGGGTAAAATGAGGACCCAAATTGTTGGGAGCAATATGCTGACTCTGTAAACTGCTTAGAAAGGACTGTAAAGCACTGTAAAGCGGTATTTTAAGTCTAAGTGATATTTTGGGTCATTTAAGAAAAAAATACGATAGTGTATCTGTCTGACCTTTTAGAGACTGGTCTGTACAATGCACAAAACTCATAATGCATTTTCTTTAGTTTTGACCTATAAAACTGTGTAAATGGAACATCTGCGATTTAGAGATTAAATGTATCAAATATCTCTGTGTATAAACTCAGAATAGTTTATAGTATAGTTTCATAGTGTAAAATGGCAGATTCTCACATTGCTATTACTGTTATAAACTCTTGAAAACTTTGCCTTTCCAAGCATTAGCCAAAAGAACTAGATTTTATCACATAGGTATGGCTGGAATCTGTTTTTTTCTGTTTTCCATCATCTAATCTGTAAATGTGTATGACCTCCCTCATTTTGGAGGAGGTATTATATTAACCTTTTTCTTTGTCTTCCAAATAGATAATTAATGCACTGTCACAGAAACCTAAACTCGGCATGATAAAAAGTGACTCACAGCTCAGTTGATTCATCTGCTTGACAATTTTGGGTTTTGAGGCATTGGTTGTGCAAAACCAATTGGGTATGATTGATAGATACCTTCAGTTTGATAGGATGTTTTATATGTATGTCAATATTCCCCTAGGTGCACCACGATGGATTCTCCCCACCTCCATAGTTTTCATCCTAAAAAGAAAATTAAAAGAAAAGTTCACAAATCTGCTACATTACAATTGACTGTTGGGATCTTATAACTTGGAATCAAGAGAAAGAATTTCAGCTGCATATGCACTTCATGAGTTCAGATTTTTGTGCTTGCAACAAAAATTTGACTTGCCTGAAAGTATTACACAAAATACTGCAGATTACATTCCTTTCACCTCAAATTACTCTCAATGCTTGATATAAGGCTGGGGAAAGAGATAAGAAAGGATGCTCATTTTTATAGCATTAACAACAACAACAACAACAACAACAACAACAACTGAAAAGCTCCCTGTGCAGGTGCCAAATCTAGCTGTCAGGTGCATCAATGCGATGAAGGGAAGATAATGTATTTTAATTTAATAGGGAAAGGAACTTATTTGTTGCTCAGTCATCAACAGCCTTACACTCACACTCATAAAATCTTTTGAAACATCAGTGTTAGTCTATTACCTTTGTATGAGATGAACCAAACTCTATTTTTTTTTCTCCTTAAAAACAGCACTGGATGTTTTTGTCAAACACTTTGCTTTTGGTGGTAGTCTTGTTAAATGTTCCTGCAACAATAAAGATTTTAAAAGGATATTTTAATAGAAGAATGATTCCAAGATTATAATTATCTTCCTGCAATAGGCATTATGGAAGACATAGTATCCTGTCATTCGAAAATGTTGCTTACTACCGAAGGCCATTCTGAAGATATCTATCAACATCAGTTGGAGAAGCAATGGGCAAACTTAAATAGTTTTATATTTATTCAATATCTTTGTCTGCCAACCGAGATTAAATATTAAAAACAACAAAACACATCATTAATATGAGTAATACAAACGAGCAGAAACATATGCAATAACTAAAATGATGGAAACATTAATTAACAAAAGATATATTAACACATACCAATGATTCACACGGCAGTCTGAGCTCAAGGGGACAGCCAGGTGTTCAGGGCTTTTCTAAAGGCCAGCTAAGTGGTGGGGAAGTCATTCAAAATTGGAATGGGTGGGAATGCTGTTCTGTAGGGTAATTGTTGCAACAAAGAAGGCATCCTTGCTTCCACAGGATGGAAATGTTTCATAGATATGAGTAGAGTAGAACAACCCTGTTATAACTAATTGCCCCTGCATTAGAGGCTTCTACTAGTGGGTTGGGGGGAGGGAGGATTTTTTTTTAAAAAAAAAGGCAAGGTGGCAGCTGTAATGACATACTTTTTAAAGAACATATTCCTTAGTACATTTTTAAAAATTATAGCCTAATACCTTTTTATCTGTCTTATCTTGGATTGTGTTTTCGTGATATATTGAAGTAAATATATACATTTCATGTCAGAAAAACGTTAGACATGTTTTCAACTTATTTGCAGTGTCCCCCTCTCCCTGTCAGTCTTTTTTAAATCATTGGTTTCGGCTATGCATCATTTTATAAAAGTATGTTTTTATCATACTTTTCAGAGTATAAGACACACTTTTCCTTCCCCTAAAACAGGGAGGAAATGTTGGTGCGTCTTATACACCGAATACAGCCATTTTTGGCCTCCCCAAATCCTGCCCCATATGTCCCATTTTTGCGAAAAACAGGCTCATTTTTTGCAAAAATGGGATGCACAGAGGGTTTGGGAGGCCTGCAGAGTGCTCCTGGGGGCTGGGGAGGGCAAAAAGGCAACACGAGGGAGGGGATTGGGAGGCCAAAAACGGCCCAGCTTTTTGTGAAAGAACATGAAAAAAGGGCCTTTTTTTTTCTTGTTTATCTCTTCGAAATCTTGGTCCAAGATTTCTTTTTGGAACCAGGAATGCTAAAGGAAAGTTACTTAAAAAGAACCTCAAATAAATCCCATCCTTATGAAGAAAAGGAGATGGAATACGTGCCACTAGTGTTTACAATGCTACCTTAAATTATTCTAATTAATTCTATCCCTTTTAGGAAATATGATATATTGAAGCCGAATAACATAGATGACATTAATGAAAACCTTCTCATTTTTTTTAAGGTCTGCTCACTGTCAATGGCTGCCCACCTAAAAGAGACATCAACAATTCTGGATTCATGTCTTTTCAAATATTAGGAACTAATAAACAATGTTACTTAAGCAGCCTTCATTTCCAAATTGATCCATATCATCTATTGTTTTATGCCAGCTCAATGCACAGACAAAAACCCTTGCAAAGAGAACCATTGGCAAAAACATGCCACTAAAAAAATAGAACAATTTTTCAAACTCAGAAATGTGCTACCTGGACATCTACTATCCTTTAGTGAATGAAATGTAAAGGGCAACTTCAGTATTAGATTGCTGAACTAATAAAAGAAATTGATACTGCAGTTGGAGGTTATATCATCTTTTTGTACGTATGAGCCTATTTGGATCATTAAATTGGGAGAGGGAGAGAAGATCAGACTTTACAGGTTACCAGTTTCTCACCTGGATTACTGATAATTAAATGAGTCTCTTTATTTAAGAGAAATAGCAACTTCATGTTTTTCTCTCACTATGAATTTCGTAATAAATCTACTTTTATTTTAAATGTAATAAATATCTCTTAGCATTCATAGACAGCTGTGCTAAGCTAAAACAATAGCATTATGAATTTCTTTTTAATGCTACTTTTGCTATTTATGACTTTGTATTGTTTTAACACTCTGTTTCTCTTAAGGAGCCTACCTTTTTACTAAAGGTGGTGAATTCAAATCGTTTTAGTTGTTTGATGAAAAGAAGGACTAGGGGTGATATGAGAGCAGTGTTCCAATATCTCAGGAGCTGCCACAAAGAAGAGAGTCGAGCCATTCTTCAAATCACCTGAGGGCAAGACAAGAAGCAATGGGTGGAAACTAATCAAGAACAGAAACAACTTAGAACTAAGGAGAAATTTCCTGACAGAACAATCAGTGGGACAACATACCTCCAGAAGTTGTGAATGCTCCAACACTGGAAATTTTTAAGAAAAGATTGGATAACTATTTGTCTGAAATGGCATAGGTATAAGGTTTCCTGCCTAAGCAGGGGGTTGACTAGAAGACCTCCAGGGTCCATTTTAATTCTGTTGTGTTCTGTTCTGTTCTGTTCCTATTCTATTCTATTCTATCCTGTTCTATTCTAGTTTCAATCAAGTTAATGTTGCCTTTCTAATTATAGGTCATAATTTAGCAAGGAAAATGAATCACAAATAAATCTTATTTAGTGATCACAAATAGAACTAGCAACTCAATCATTAAGCAAAGTAGTTGCTAAGTGAAACTATGATTATGGTTACAACCTTACTTTACCTTTCCTTCACTTTAGAGACCTGCAAAGATAGCAAATGCTAGGATTGGTTGAAAAGTTACTTCTTCATCAAAACTCTGAACAGTCACTGAATGAGGCAATTGCTCTATGAAGACTACCTGCATCTTCAATTATTGTTATTGTAGTTTTATCTGATATAAAAGTAAGTAGAAGCCAAGATTACTATTGAGCAACTCATTGGCATTTCTCTTTATTTTCTCTGTCTTTAAAAACAGCCAGTAAGATGTAGGCAAAACCAATTTGTTTTTATAGCAAATTGTTATGATTTATTCATTTAGGAACTTCATAAATGATTCTTGTAAAAAAAGTTAAATGACTAACGTATGTTTTACTCTACATTCTCTGGTTTTCTATTTTCTATTAATGATTCTGAGGGGTAGAAAACTTATTATTTTTGTATTAAAGGAAATTGTACTTCACTTGTGATACAGTGAGTCATCTTACTGTGGAGATTTACAAAATGTGCATGTTTTGTGCTTGTGTGCATGTGTGTTTTTTATTAAGTATAAGGAGGAATTCTGTTTCAAAAAATAAGAAAAATATACTAGAGCATCAGAAACATTAATCAGTGCCCATCCACTGCCCGGCCATATTTTTGCCCTTGGTAGTCTTTCTCATAATAAGGAAAGGAATGGTTTGAAGAAGGATTGTACCCAGCTAACCTTTCTGTTCAACCTCCTAATCATTTGCAATTTCACGAGTATTTTTATGTCCCTGATACGTCAACTCTGTTTTTTTTAAACACCCCAATTTTATGTTTTTTGCATTTTAAGTTCACTTAGGTCATAGCATCATAATGAACAGAGAAATAAAATAATAGGGTTGTATAAAATGTTACATGAAGCATTTCTTCAAAGCTGTTTTTCAAAGCAGTGTCAACCCACCCACTCCTGCTTCTCTTTTTTTCATAGTTAATAAATGTTAAATATACTATCCAAATACACAGGTTTATCAACTTCCTGTAAGGTTTTACCATTTATGTATTATTTGCAATTGGTTACTTATTTTTTCCTGCCAAAGAGAAAAGTCATTTATCTGTGATATATGTTCATATGTTCATATGTTCACAAATCAATTTTTTGCATTATACAATCTTACATTTTGGTGAGAGAGAAGTTCTCTGAGGATGGGCTCCAGCATGAGTCTGAAAGCTTGGAAAACTAAACTTCTGGTCCTGGTTACCAAACTGGATCCTGCAACATTATCCTAGGATGCGTATATTTGCCTTCATTCATGATCTACAAGAAGATTTTTATTAACTAGACTCTGACATGAGTACAGGTAGTTCCCGACCTACGACCACAATTGAGCCCGATTTTTTTTTTGCTAAGCAAGACATTTGTTAAGTGAGTTTTGCCCCATTTTTTGCCACGGTAGTTAAGTGAATCACTCCAATTGTTAAGTTAGTAGCAATAGCAGTAGCAATAGCCCCTAGCAGTAGCAATGGTGCTTTCCAGCCCTCTCTAACTCGGTTTACAGATTCAGTATTTTGCCCCCAACAATCTAGGTCCTCATTTTACTGACCTCAGAAGGATGTGCATCAACTTGAGCCTGGTGAGGTTAGAATTGCCAAATTGCAGGCAGACAGCAGTCAGCAGAAGTAGCCTGCAGTACTGCATTCTAACACTGCAACCACGGCTCCTCAGTAACATGGTTGTTAAGTGAATCTGGCTTCTTCATTGACTTTCCTTGTCAGAAGGTTGTAAAAGGGGACCACAGGACCCCAAACACTGCAACCATCATAAATATGATTTGGTTGCCAAGTGTCTGAATTTTCATCATATGTAGCATCATGGGGATGCTGGAACGGTCTTAAGTATGAAAAATGATCATAGGTCACTTTTTCAATGCCATTGTAACTTTGAACAGTCACTAAATGAACTGTTGTAAGTCGAGGACTACCTATATATAATTCTGTATTAAAATAATCAAACAAATGAGTAAAAATCTGGTATGTGCACCTCAAATCTAACAAAATCATTATACTTCCTACATTTTGCTCGTAATCACCTCTTGTATTCTTTCAATCAAGATTCTGAACATTTAAAACACAGAAAAAGGCAAGGACAACTTCCATTTCAATGTCAAGAACATTTCATACCTAGTCAAGAGCCAAACTCATCTTGTGGAAGATTTCACTTTTGAAAGGGCTTGGATGAGACATTTCAGATTCTGATCTCTCTGATCTCTGATCTCTCTATAACTCAGTAGGAGTTATACTTGTATTAACTGAACACAAGCAGAAATCTCTTGGTTACTGGAAATCCTTAGAAATCTCCCAAACTGGACAGTTATAGTCACATTCAAGTATTTGTCCCCTTTAATCCTAGCAGCTCAATGCTTAATGTTATGCATTAATGTTATGAATCTAAAATGCTCATTATGGAAGAACTAAATAATTCCCCCTCTAATATTACCCAAATGACACCAGCTTCCTGAAGGCATTCAATACACCTGAAGAAATAAAGTCTCACTTACTTTACTCTGTGAACCTAGGCTTTCACATACAAGTCAGTGCACATAAGCATGCATTAAGAAGCAATATGGGTTCTCTCCTACAGATGTATATTCTGAATGTGTGGAAATATAATACATAGTGACTAGTAGTGGGTTTCACTTACCTTTGCTACTGGTTTGCTATTGGGAGCAAGTGCGCAGCGCTTCTGCGCATGCACAGAGCGTCTGTGATGATATCTGGGCGGGTGAGTGGAGCCTGCTGCCGCCACCGCTACTGGTTTGCCTGAACCAGGGCAAACTGGTAGCAACCCACCACTGATAGTGACATTGATAAGTTATTGCCAGGAGCATTCAGATAAATAAGAAGATATGAGTTTAATTATCTCTCTGTGGACAGGTTCTTTATTCCCAGAGTTCCCTAATTAAAAATGCAATAGTTAGACTGAACTTGAAATAAATCCTGGACTGTCGATTTAGAGTGTCCCAAATCTTCTTTGTAATAATTATTCTTTTTACACTAGTTCAAGGGAAAAATAGACAGGAATGTTCTCCTGTCAAAATATTTTTCTAGAAAATATGGAACTTAACATATCTTGTTAAATATTTTTGAAACATATAAAAGTATACAGTCTTACTCATGAAGAAAATTTTCAGTGTGAAAATCCTTACAGTCAAATGCCTAGATATAGAAAAGTATAGAAAGGTTGCTGGCTCGGAATTTGTTCATCAGGATATTTGGATACTACTAGTAACTTGGAACAGAACACATTGGATAAAAGAACAAAAGAAGTAATGAGACAAAATCTTTATTTGATCAAGTTTCCCATTCTTAGTGGTGACCAGCCAGATGGTTACACAAAGCTTACAAACAAAACATGAGGCCATATTCAACTCCCTTTTATTGGTTCTTAAAATTTGCCTTTCTTGGATGAATGATCCTAATTTATTTTTCCTTGGAATCTGTGGATTTTTTTTTGTCTCACTCTCAATTTTAGTTTTCAGATTTATATATAATTTTAGCATTATGTAATAAATGATTGATGCACAGTACAAATTCATGACTGTTATAATATTTAACATCTCTGCTCTTTAACATCTATATGAAGCCGCTGGGTGAGATCATTCGTGGGTTCGGGGTGAGGTACCATCAGTATGCTGATGATACTCAGCTATACATTTCCACCCCGGACCACCCTAGGGATGCCCTTTCTGTGATGTCCCGGTGCCTGGAGGCGGTGCGAGTCTGGATGAGTAGAAACAGGCTTAAACTCAATCCCTCCAAGACCGAGTGGCTGTGGATGCCGGCATCCCCGGATCTAGTGGCCCCATCATTCCAAATGGGAGGGGAGCTACTTGCTCCCTC
>JANHFM010007021.1:189600-203685 GCA_032468115.1 Grayia smithii
GGTTTTTTATATTATTGTTATTGTTGTTTTTATTGTGAGCCGCCCTGAGTCCTTCGGGAGAGGGGGCGGCATATAAACATAAACATAGCTTCTGGGGACAATTCAAGCTGCTGTTTGTCACCCTTTAAAACCCTACATGATATGGGACCAGGTTACTTGTCTCTCTCCATGGTTTCTGTTCACCCTACATCAATAAAACAATATCATCTAATGTGTTCCCAGAAATGTGCCTTCTCTGTTATGACACCTGCTCTGTGAAACAGAGTCCCTCCTGAAATACAGAAAGCACTACTGTACTGGCCTTTCACACAGCCACGATGACCCTAAACGCTGTGGTTAGGACATAAGTATGGAAGCTCTGTAAGATCTGTGATCAAGGAAAATTTAAACCGAATTCTCCTCATTCCAGTCTAAGGCTTTAATTATACACATTTCTCTCATTGACAAATAAAGTAAGAATGGAGGAATTTATAATACAGTAACAATCTAACAGAAGAGGATAATATTTCTGTGCTGAGAAAATCTTAGCAGTGTAGTTTGTGGAGATTATAAATCATAATCTGAAATTTTATTTCAGGAGGCAGATTTGAGGGATAGTCAAATCCCGTCTATTCTTTTCTTGAAGGCTATGTAGACGATAGGAAAGATCACCAAGACAGGAATATAGAAGCTTTGTTGCCAAGGCAACAAGAAGTAAAATTTATTTTAAACCCACTACAGACAGATTACATCTGGAAGTGGCTCAGACAGACATCACTCTAATTCATTGAAATACAAGAAGTTGGGGAAGTACAGTAAAACTAGACTTGTAAAGTTCTGTTATTATAGCAATACGGCATTGATTTTTTTAGCCTGGTCTGTTTATCTTCTGGCCATAGAATTCTGCCTTCACTTCTTATGTTCAGTACTTCCCACTGCAGATGAAATGTTGAAATTACAATGACTTGGCAAATATTGCTGTTGGAACATTTTCCAAATCAGCCAAAGGGACTAGCAGGGGTGTCTTCAGGACATGGTTTGGTTTTTTTAAATAAAGTCAAGATGGCAAGCATAATAATGTGAGTCAGTTTCCATCTGATTGTTATGTGTATTGTTCGAGTTGCACCATTGTGGGTGGTAGCTGTTGACTGTTTTTTATCACACTTTGCAGATAACACTAATCTAGTGTCATAATGTGAGCAACCCAACCTTTCTCCAAACACCACTTGTGCCCTGGCAGCATGAGCTCCTAAGGCAGGGTTGTCAAACTTGCATTGTCACGGCGTCGTCACATATTGGGAATTTTTTCCCCTTCCCTAAACCAGCTGTGGCCCTGGGCAGGGTGTGATGCATCTGGCCCATGGGCCACGAGTTTGACAGCTCCGTCCTAAGGTCAATCAGACAATAATATCAGAAGTCAACATAATGACACATGAGAGCAAACGAATCTCTAAACGCAAACACACCTCCCCCTCCCCCAAATGGGGGCCAGATATAGGAAGGAGTTTGAAATATCTCATTTTCATATGGTGATCTCCTGCAACTGCATTTTATTTTTTTAATCCCATAAATATTCTTCTTAGAGAACAAGGTGGAGGCATTTGTTTCCACCCTTAGGAAACCATAACCTCCAGAGATTTTCTGTGAGGGGAAAAGAAGGAAAGGGAGGTAGAAGTGACCATCAAAGTTTCGAATTGGGAAGAGAAGACAGGAATCATATACAAATGTCTAACTATGCTGCTCTTTGCTGAATAAGACTTCTCTTTTTGGACCACAAATCTGTCAAAGCAGCTTGCTACCCTTCAAAGTAATTTCTTCCTTTTTAAAAAACACAATCAATATACCCCACAAAGATGGAGGTTAGTAGATGTACATTTTATGGACACAATTTGCTTTAGGCAGGGCTAGCACGTGCTATTTCTCATTACTGTTTTTTTTCTTAGGAAACATCTCATCTGGAGCCCATACCTTTTGTTATTTTAAGTGCAAAAGCACCGCAGCAGTAACTCTGTTGTTTGGTCAGAAAGAGTTGGTGGTTATCTAACATCGTGCTTTAATACACATGAAAGTGAAATCAAATTGCATAGAAAACTAGCCTGTAATACTCATTTTGACAGTTTTGTGTTTGTCTGTTGGAGAGATAGCATCATCTAGTACAGGGCTGACAAACTTGCGGCCCATGGACCAGATGCATCACACGCTGGCTATGCCCATGCCTGGTTTAACGAAGGCGGGAAAAGTGACAATACATCACGTGACGCTGCCGTGATGACGAGAATTTCACACCCTGATCTAATAAAACCATCTAGATCATTCCAATAAGCAGTAGAACATCTCAAATATAAAGTTGATACGTTCTATCTTTATATCCTTTATACAGCAGCTGCTGGAAGAAATTAATAGGGAAGAGTATGCTAATAGTGAAGAGAAAGCTCAAGTCCTATTAACTACATGGATACAACTATATAGATTTCTCAATATCAGGGTGGTGGTAATTTGGAAGTGCCTTCTTCCGGGATGTTTCTGTGACATCCTCATCTACCTTCTTCCACAGAGGTTTTCCATTCACATATTAATCAGACAGGGGCCACTTAATTTCCCAGGCTAGGCAAGGGAGTCCAGTGATGCTACCTACTAAGAAAAGAATATACTAGATAATTCAACAAAATGGTTCTTCATTTATTGTAACTCCCAAACTCTTTCACATATCCTTCAACAATTTGCAGATTTTTCATTTAGAATCATTTATAAGATGCATGTCTTCTCATACAAATCTCAGGAAAGACAAAGACACCAACCAACATGGACTAGGGAAAAGGAACCAAATTTTCTCTCCATATCTTTTCAGTTTTGAAAATATCATTCCACAAAATACAGTACACTGGACTTTTAATGAAAATTTATGGATTTCTTAGCTAGGACTAACCCTATGTATATAGTAGCAGAAGAAAGTGTATTTGTTGTCAGAATGCTTAATGAACCATGCTTCTATTGTATGAAACAAAAACCTATTCTAAAACTTAACAGAACTTAATCCCTCAGATCAGTTAAATAAATCTAAATATTATTTCAATTCTGTCAAGAAGACATTATCAGTAGTTCCGTTTTTTTTAAAAAATCAGACATCTCACTCTCTCTCTCACTCACTCTCTCTCTCTCACACACACACACACACTCACTCACTCTCACATTCTCACTCATTCTCTCTCACTCATTCTCTCTCTCTCTCTCTCTCTCTCTCTCTTTCTCTCTCTGTAAACTGCTTGAATTTTGGTAGGCTACATCCTTTCTTAATTATCTACTAGACTGCATATTTAACCCACTGCTATCAAATAGGGAGAAAAAAAGACATTTGTTATTGGATAGTTTATTACAATCAAGACATTTGTTGAATTCCAATGATAATCAGTGGGAGGCCTGGAATTTCAGGTTTCCAAATCCAGATTTGGATTCAGTCCCAGAGTCAAATTGGGTGGCTTCCAAATCAGTCCAAAGCAAATCTGGCTCTTATCCAAATTGCTAAATTGGAGTCCAGATCTGCTTTTTGAATCATGACGCATCTCAACTAGGAAGGGTTAGAAAGTGACATTAGAAAAATAATGATCCAAACCATTTATCAAGGGTATCTTCTTCTTCACTCTGATCACATGCCTCTTTAATTGAGGTAACCTATGGCTTCAAATGTATCATGGAATAAGGCTTCAGCAAGCTGTTCTACTTCTTACTTGGCTGCCTTGATATGTCTTAAAATCTTAAAAATCTCCTAATCTCCCTTCCAGACCCCAGTTTTGCACTTCAAGTGGGAAGAACTCTATGGTGCTCCTACCATTTTGACATCTGCAAGGGGTGAAGTCATTCTTGAACAGTTTATCACCCATCAATTGTAATTAAATATGTTTATATTAAATTATGTGATGTAATTAATGTAAAATCTTTTAGCCGGTGCTGTTGTTAGAACCAGATGCTGAAGCATCAACAGTATTTCAACATGACTGTGCTGCCTTGCCAGCTGTCTAACTGTAATTACTTTAATCTCAGCTTGTTATCTAATTATCAGCTTTGTAAAGGGAAAAGTACCCTCTAATGTGTACTGATTGTTTCAGATGATGATGAAAAGCATGAAACAGCTGTCAGATATCCTAGGCCTGTTTATCTAGACTGAAAAACTTACCAATGAGGACTGGTTGGCTTCAACTCTCCCTGACAGAAAGCACAACAGAGAAAGAGTTGGATAGAAAGAGCTTTTCCTACATCATTTGTCTTTTGGATTGCAAATTAGCTATTTGTATAAGCACATACACACCTTAATTTGCCTTTCAGAGTGATGCCTGCCTTGCATATCAAAGGACTGCATCCTTACATGGAGCACATTCTTTAAGCAGAAACAAACATAATTGCTATTGTTGGTTTGAGCAAACCCCATGCAAATGCCTCTCATAGTATGAGTAGCATTGTGTATTAGGAAGCCTAGAAGTGATAAGCTGTTTAAATTTTCTCCAAGGACAAAGAAAGCGGTCCAACCTTAGATGGAGACAAATGGCCTCTCCAAATTTACCTTAACTGCAATATGGTCCTTGCATGTCCAACAGTAAGAGTTTCAGAGAAAGCCAGGCTGGGGAGCTGGAAGAGAAATGTCAAAAGAATTGAATCCAAAGGATTGACAGCTTTTTAGTTTTCCCCAGCATTCCCCGCCCAAGGGAATGCAAGCTGGTTTATGCAATTTTTCTTTTTTTATATATAACCAGTCAGAAGGAAATTATAAAGAGAAAATTGTAAACCTGGCAGGGGCAAGAAAAAGAAACCCCTGTCTTTCTTTCTGTCATTCTCTTCACCAAACTTCTGGAGGATGGCACTGCATTCTATCTTTTCCTGTAGAACCCTAGAATTGAAAATGGCCATTTAAAACTTTCCTTGCTCAGTACAGGAATCCAAAATAAAGTATCTCAAATAAATGGACTTTGCTTGCTTGAACAATCAAATTGAACCTGCCTCCCTGTTATTTAAGACTATTGTTCCATAACCTGCACACTGAGATGGTTGTCAGCAGGTTGAACTTCTGTATGGCACTTTCACAGTTACTATAAAACTACTGGAAAGTGTCATACTTTCCCTTTTTCATCAAGTTATTGACAAAATGTGGAAAAGTTCCAGTCTATTGTGACTCATTCCAGTTTGATTGATTGATTTCAATGTATTATGTCACACACTCCAGCAGGTTCTGGATGACTTACGAAATCTAATACTAAGTTAAAACAAAAATGTAGACAAAGAAAATAGTCCAGACTAAAAACAACTATTAAGCCATAGTGTGACATTTCCTACCCACCCACAACACAATAACCTCAAAGTTGGAACCACAGCCAAGTTTTAAGGGCCTTTTGGAACTCCAGAAAAGTGTGCACCATCCTTATCCCTGGCAGAATCAGGCTCCCAAAGGGTGAGAGCCATGACAAAGAAGGCACAGATTCTAGATCCCAGAACACAGCAACATTAGGAGAAGAGACCTGGAGCACATCAACATCCAAAGATACCAAGTGGGCAGAAACAACGGGAGAGAGGCATTCCTTCAGATAGCATGGCCCTATGTCATAAATAGCCTTAAAAATCATATGAATTCGACCTGGAAGTCAAGTGGTAGCCAATGCAGCTTGTGTAACAGTGATGGCATATGGACACAATGAATAGTGGGTTTCAAATCCCGTTGCTACTAATTCGCTCGTGGACGCGCACTTGCATGCACGCATGTGCAATGCTTCTGCGTATGCACAGAAGTTTCTGCACATACACAGAGATGTCCGGGCAGGTGGGCGGAGCTTCCCGCTGCTGCTATCAGTTTGCCCGATCTGGGGCAAACTGGTAGCAACCCACCACTAGTTTAAACCAGTGGTTGGCAAAGTATGGCTCACGAGCCACAAGTGGCTCTTTGGCCCCTTGAGTGTGACTCTTTCACAAAGTTGAAACTGTGGCTTTTAATTTTTTCTTTGTATTTTTAATTTTTTCTTTGTATCAATATATTTTTTTAAAAAAAAGAAAGATACTTCGTGGTGTAACTCATGTGCAGAAGTCCATTTTTGGCTTGTCACGCCCCCTTCAGCTCCATGTGCTGCGCTTGGAAGGAGCCGCTGGAGCTGCCGCTCCCCCTCCCCGCCTGGCTGCACCACGTCCACACGTCTGTTTGCCCTCCTGAAGCAACTCTGCGGCTGTTCGCTTTTATTTTGACAACGGTGGATGTTTGAGAGCGAGCCTCTTCTCCTGAATGCGATGCTGGCATTCGCTTTCCTCCTCCTCCTCCAGAATGCCGGCATCGATCGTTGTGTTGTTAATAAACAAGTTAACCATTAACCTGTCCAGCCTCATCCTTCCACTGGTTCTAATATACAACAGGATTGTTTTCAAGAAAATGTAAAGCGCAAATACAGAAACTCATGCCAACAAAATGAAAATCCATTATCTTTTGACATTTGTAAAGGGTAAACCAGTGGTGGGTTGCTCCCGGTTCGGGCTGGTTCATGCGATCCAGTAGCGGTGATGCTGTGACATCACCAAACTGGTTCTCCATGACTGGGAGCTGGCCCACCCACGCGTCCATACTTACTGGTCTTTGCGTGGAGCGCGCATGCGCAGAATGCTTTTTTGGAGGGTTTTTTGCCCAAAAAAGCTTCTGCGCATGCGTGGGAGCGTGTGTTCAGTGCGCATGTGTGCAAAGTGTGCGCACACACCAAATGCATGCTCCACGCACTCCAATCACACGCAAAGCGCATGCACCTTTGGAACCAGTAGTAAAGGTAAGTAGAACCCGCCCCTGGGGTAAACCTAATGAGTGCTTTATCAAAACGTGCACAGATTCAACAAGCTAGTGGTGAATGCATTCATATGACATGGGTGATAGCAAGTTTCTTTGATAATGAGTCAGTGTAGATAACTCTTTCAGGTTTTTTAGAAGATTTTTTTAAATCACAGGATTTCCAGCAGCCTTGAGAAGATTGTGACACATGTATGGTTGCAATAATAAATAAAATCACATGTAAACTTTTTTGTGGGTTAAGTATTTTGAGTACTACCTACAACAGGGGTATCATACTTGTGTCGTCACAGCAGTGTCATGTGATGTATCGTGATTTTTTCCCCTTCACTAAACCCAGCATACGTATGGCCAGTGCATGACAAAGCCAGCCTATGGGTCGTGAGTTTGACAGCTCTGATCTACAAGAAACCTGAGTTAGAGAATACTTTCTTTAGGTAAAGATTAGACAAAGTTATTGTTGTTAACTTTGTTAGCAAAGCTGGACTGGGCTAATTCTTGGATGAGATGCTCCAGGAAATACTCGGATTGTGGACTAAATTGGAAGTTGAATGCATGTCTTGTTAGAAAACAGTGGCAAAACATTTTTGCATTGTTGCTGATAAAAGTAAATGGAAGTGTCCAGCAAATCAGAGTGAATCAAACCTGACATTTTTTTAAAGTATGTATAGGACTGTATAAAGAATACTGCTGGATCATCTTAATATCTAACAAATTTATAATTTACCTTATTTCCATAAGTGTAACAGTTACAATAAACATTAGGTTTATTTATTATAAAGTACTTATTCATAGACTCTTGTCAACTGTTTTACTGCAGTGATTTAAAAATATGCTTGTGTTTTAATTTTGTCTGCTTTTTAAAAAAAATAATCACATCATTAAAAAAAATCATATAGACATATTGTTTTCTGAGGCTATTGTTGATTTAGAAATATTAAATATAACCCTAAAGTCAGGGCTTGCTAACATTACTGTTTGGGGTGGGATGTTTAGGGAGTGACTCACTCCTTTGTGAAAGTGGTGCCTTCACTCCCCTAGAGTGGAAGGAGGAGAGACAGAGAGAGAGGCCCACGGGGTCATGGGCATCTTTCCTCAGCGGCATCTCAACCTGTGGAGGAGGGTAGGTGGCTCCTGGCCTATGTGGTGGACTGTGGGACCAGGTGAGCCCAGAGACATACACACACATACACACACACACACATAAAGAGGAATGAATGGGTGACTGGACGTATGGCTGACAGTTGGCTTTCGGTGCTGGAGAGGGCAGGAAAGTGAAGCAACCGGACTGCCCTCATTGGGGCATGTAGGACAAGATGGGGCTCCTCTTGCCATCTCTTTTCCCCTCACTGGGCATGGCAGGGCTTCCTTCCCCTCACTTAGCCACTTGCCCCTCTTTATTGATGCAATTTTGAGGTGGAAAATGGGGAGGGGTGAGACAGGGGAAGAAGGCTATTCAGCCAGTTCACTGAACTCCAGAAAAATTTAGCTAAAATTTAGCTAAAATTTAGCTAAAATTTAGCTAATGAACCGGTGTGAACCAGCCGAATCCCACTACTGTTTACAGCCCTCTCTAAGAGGTTTTACAGAATCAGCACATTGCCCCCAACAATCTGCATCCTCATTTTACCGTCCTCGGAGGAATTGAAGGCTGAATCAACTTTGAGACAGTAAGAATTGAACTGCCAAGCTGCAGTCAGCTGGCAGTCATCAAAAGTAGCCTGCCGTACTGCATTCTAACCACTGCTCCATCATCCATCCATCCTTGAGCGCCACCACAGCTCATGGATGGATGGATGGATGGATGGAGAACATATTTTCTTCATGACTTGATAGATCTTATTAGCTCTATTCAATAAGATTGGAAACTATGTTTTAACTTCTGAGGGAAAATATATCAAAGCCTTTTAGTGTATTTTTTCTAGAGGAATTTGATTTAGTCTTAAAAATTTGATCCTGTCCTACTGTACATCTATTGATGTTAGGGCCCATTTTTGTTCTGGAAATGTCTCCATCTTGCCAAGGACATGTCTGACAGGTGTAGAGTGTTTCTCTGAGCATATCTTTTAAACAAGATTTTTGTTTTTACTTTTAGATGCATTACACATCAAACAGTTTTCTTCCAAAAAATACATTTGCATTATCAGCAGAGAAGACAGAAAATGGCACAATTTTAGTTGATTGCAGGCAAACGAGTCCTTCAGCAGTGCTGTAATTTTGATTCCTTCTTATTGCCTGGCTTTCTTCAACAAAGTCTCGCAACCAATTTACGCAACTGCATTCATCTGTGTCAAGCTGTAGATCAGCCACAGGCTGCAACAATTTCCTGCTTCCTTTGTCTGAAGCATCTGTTATGATAAACTAGTAAACAATTCATGAGTTTGAAAGATTCTCAGAAATTTTAATTCTGTGCAATTCATTGGAGGGAAATATTAGATAATATGTAGCTCATTCTTTTGTTTGACATGCTCAAGTATCCTTTTCTTTATTGTGTGCAAAGCCTAGTGCGTTTTATTAACCATCATATGAATGCATTTGCAATTGTGTTGTGCCATGGTTGAGTTTTACACTGATTCTATAAACTTAAAAGGGCTAGCCCAATCAAGGACATATAGAGAGAAAATGAAGAAAATACTGGTTTTCAGCCCTTTTTCCTCAAAGTAGATGTATAACTTCAAAACAGCCTCCACACTAATATAGCAAAAATGGTAGCCCTTTCTTGACATAAAGATGCCTCTTTGTCTTTTTAAACATTTGGAGACAAAAAGAACTTCTCTAGAGCTTCCAGTAACATCTCATTTATTATCTTCTTAGCTGTGCTAGTGATTAAGGGCATCAATTTCTCTTTGTGAAACTGGTAATAAGAAAGAAGATGAAAAACACTAAGAGATGAAACAAAGGTAACAACAATAACAAAAATTCAGCTAAAGATGGAAGGTTAAGGATCACTATAAAACTCTCATATTCAACAACATCTTGGCAACATACATTTTTCTTTTCCCGTGATATTGGCACAAGATTAGACTCTGACACTGAGTAACTACTTTGGAAAAGTTAAATTATACATCCATTCTTTCCAAACATTTGTTATTTGATTTTTCTAACTGGAGAAATCGGGGATTTTGGCTACAGAATAATTTATTCATGCCAGCATATGTTCTATTATTGAATTACAACTTCTATTTTTTCTACAGTATTTATGAATTAATTTGATTAAGTGTAATTCATTACTGATAAGCATATATTTTGTGATTCTATCATCTATCTATCTTATCTATCTATCATCTTCTATCATCTATGTATCTCATCTCTATAATAGTTTTATGGACTAAACTTTGTGTTGGATACTTTTCAGCTATTGAATACAAGGTCTGTATTGTTTATGAGTTCCAATACATGAATTCACTAATTGTCTTTTACTGCAAAGTCAGTAAAAAAAAAAAACCTGAAATTTTGGTTAGCTTAGAATAAACAGTAACATTGACTGAACCACCAGTGTTAGGAGTCAGTACCAGGGAATCTTATAGGAGAGGATGAAACCAATATGTGTATGCATCGAATTCTACATATCAAACATTTATAATAATAGGAAAAGAAATTATTATCCATAACTCAGAAAACTATAACAACAATTAATATAGTTAGAATTAAAAAAATTGAAATATGCCTTTGGCAAAAAATTCACATTTTTAGAAAGCCAATGTATATTTGGGAGGCCTCTGACAGTCTGACAAAAGCTTTTAAATATCGAGACAATTGGTCTGTTCCAGATATTTTCCCCTTATCCGATTTGTTCCAATAAAAGGTTAAACTGAGTGTCATTGTTATAGTGGATGCTATATCTATCCAGTCTCCTTTCTAATAAAGATTTGGTTCTAATGACCCTTTATTAATGTTTTGTGCGGCCTGAATTGTAGTGCCCTAGGAAACTCACTGTTCTCCTGCTGTCACATTGTGGCTTAGTAAACCTGAAGTAAGTGCTTTTAATGTTCAGTTTGACTTTGAAATGTCAACCTGTCAAAAGTGAGGTTCTCCCCCTCACATATTTCCCATATGTCACTGGGACAACTTGGAGGCAATTCTTCTTTAGAGTCACATCTGATTAGTCACTGATTATGTAGATACTATTGTCAAGGGACTTAATATAAAATGAAATGTTAAAATGGGAAACACTTCATATTAATTCAGTGCCAACAATAAAAAGCAAAGATAAGTGATGATTTTCTTGGTTTAATGGAGTGCTAGTCAGAATGGACTCACATGAAATTGAGGCTGAGTCTTTTCACAATTTTACATCCTTATGAATTGCCTAGACTCTGTATTTTCCCAATTTCTTTCCCAATAAAGGAAACGGTGGTCAGTGTAGTTTTGAGAAAAACTATCAAAATGCTTATCAGAAAATAAGTCCTTTCTTTATCTATGATTCTGAATGTTTCTTTGTGGAGTTTCTTTTAGATTGTGCTTATATTCATTTAGAGGCTGAAAATTTGAAATTTCAATATAGTCTATATTAGAGATAGGCACTTTCACATATTTTGGACCACAACTTGGTGATCCTTGGTGGCACAATTAGCTAATGCACTGCTAAGTGGAAACACTTAGTTCCAGCTCCCTGCAATTAGTGCCGGTTTGAATCTCACCAGATTCAAGGTTTACTCAGCCTTCCATTCTTTCAAGGTAGGTAAACTGAGGTCCCAGAGTGTTGGGGGCAATAAGCTGACTTTGTAAAAATGCCGCTTGGGGGGAAAAGCCTTAATAAGCAGGCATATACAAGGAATGAAGGCTATGGCTAAGCACATTGGTTTGTGCTTAACAAATTGTAAGCCGCCCTGAGTCTTCGGAGAAGGGCGGGATATAAGTTGGAATTAAAAAAAACAACTTGTACAAACTTCGGTCATTGACTGTGCTAACCGTTTTTTATGACAGTTGCAATCCAAAATTTTTGGTTTTTTCCTGTTTATGTAGATTTCCTCATCTGCTAATTATTTTAAGATCATGCATACAGTAGAGGCAAAAAAAGAATTGCTCGGATTGAAAATGTTGATTCAACTTGGCAAGGGTTGCTTTCATGTACGGATGTCACTTCATGAACAAAAGGTCAAAAGGACTGTAGATGACAAAGAATGAATGAAATTTTATTGGTGTGAAGGAATATAATTTGGTTTTCTAGGAGGAAGAGAGCACATTTCAGAGAAGTAAAAGGCAATTCAGTTCAGACAGTTTGCATGAGAAAAAGAGGGTGAAGACAGCCCCTTCCTAATAGTTCCCAGAGTATAGGTTTCTACTACAATTTGGCAAATTTTGTGTATAGGTGTGGAATAATAAAAAAATTGCTTGAAATAATTACTATGTGTCTTTCTTGATTTCTGGAGCCTGGCAGTTAAGGCACTCGAGATACAGTCAAAAATACTAAATTTAATTCTTAATTTATAGAGTATATTCATGCAACATAGCAAATTAGTTTTACAATATAGCTTGGAATACTTGAAGTGGCTCTCTACATGTGTATCACAGCTGCCAAAAATTTCCTTCACTTTAAAAGCTTGATTAGTTTTGTTATCTTATGTGGCATTAGGCTTCTATAAGGAAGGATCACCAAAGGAGAAAAGTACAACCAGCTTAAACATTTCTTTGCTTTCTTTTCTTCTTTAGCTATAGAACCATATCTGAATGATAAGGCAAACATGAGTGATAGTTTGGCAGCTAATTCCCATCATCTTCAACAAAAGTAAGCAACAAAAGTAATTCCTGACTAAGTGATAAATTGCTTGAGCATGATGATAGTGCATTACAAATGTTAGTTCTTTATTTCCATTGCTTATCACCTAATCATATTAGTATTATGGTATAAAAATATACAGTGTATCTTCACCATAAGTCATGACATGAACTGTTTCTAAGAGAATGATATGCCTCCTTCAAACCAAGACAATCTAGCTGCAGCAATCCATGCTTTAGTAATCATAAGACCACAGCAATATATTATACATGAAACTGTCTTTAAAGAGTATGGATGGAGTATGGATGGAAACTGATCAAGGTGAGAAATGAGGAGAATTTTTTTGACAGTGAGAACAATCAACCAATGGAACAGCTTGCCTTCAGAAGTTGTGGGTGCTTCATCAATGGAGGCTTTTAAGAAGAGACTGGACAGCCATTTGTCAGAAAGGGGCTCCTGCTTGAGCAGGGGGTTGGACTAGATGATCTACAAGGTCCTTTCTGATCTGTATTCTTTTCTATATTTTGACTATCCCTAAACTATGACACCCACTTCAAATGTAGCTGATGAAATATTCTAATGTGATAGGCTTTAGGATAATGCATCAATAATTGAAATTGATATGTTCTCTCTTTCTGGGCATGAGTTAAGCTGTGTATGCTTATCCCTGTCTGATATATACCAAGACAATACAGACAAGCCAAGACTGCAGTAAAATAGAGAGCTAGCATGGATCAAACACAGACACAGCATCAAAAATGAAAGTTGAACACAGAGGCTTTGCTATTTGTACATAAATAGCAGGTTGACAGATTGGATATTGAAATCAAAGAGAAAATGTATAAAAAATGAACAAAAATTGTTCAAATGTAAATATATTGTGTGTATTGTGTATTTAAAAAGAATTACCAGTAATCTTATCACAGTAGGGAAAGTTACAAGCTATGTCCCTATTCATATGCTGATTGCTTTGATGCGTAAAGATAAGGATTCTATTTTGTATCTTATGATTCTTTATATTTAAAGTACAATAGAATGTGGACTGATAATGTGCTGCTTTTCCTATATTTTCAATTTCATCTTAACCTAAGCAATAGGGCACTATAGGAACTCTCATTTGAAATACCAGTAATTTGGAAGGTTCCATGTTGCCTGCCCCAATTTAAATGGAATCTTCAAATAAAGAGTTGTTTTCAGAACTAGGGGAGCTTGATGGTCATTCTGCATTCCCGTTCCTCTGCTTATTTCCTAGATTTTAAGATAAGAATCGCAATACCATATCAGCCATATAAAATTCTGAAATTTATATAAAATTGGTTTTGAACCAATGCTGCTTGAGACATGCAGCAATTTTCTTTTCACCCATCTGTATTTATTTCTACAGTCTTTGTGTTTTGTTTCTGAAATATTTTTCCTGGCACCCAATAATATTTATTTATTTATTTATTTATTTATTTATTATTTATCTATTAATAGTATTTATATGCTGCCCACCTCCTGAGGGACTCGGGGCGGCTCACAGAAGTTAAAAAATACAATATACAATTTAAAATCAATAAAAATAAAATTAAAATCAGAATTAAAA
>JANHFM010007021.1:229743-240879 GCA_032468115.1 Grayia smithii
CGGGCGGGCCCACCCACAGGTCACAACTACCGGTTCACACGAACCAGTAGGAACTGGCTGAATCCCACCCCTGCCTGTCACCTGATTTGCGCATATGTTTAAACCATAATGGCTTATCCTTATATTTGGAATTGGGATGTAAAATACAAACCTAAAAAAGATAAAAGACTCCTTGAATGAAGCTGAAGACTCATGAAGGTATTCATGTAGCTTTCTGGACAAGGATAGAGAATTAAAAGAAAATCATTTACCAGTCTAGTCTATAAAATTGCCTGATGATCCTCTGTCCAACTACTAACCAGGTCCAACGTGTTTAGCTTCTTTTTTTAAAATTCAATTCTGATGGGTTAGATCCTGCCACCTACTGATGAAAAATACAGAGTTTTCATGCCTGAAAGCTGTTGGAATAAACAGAATCTAAAGAAATATATAGGATAATCTATCATCCCATGGTGGAGTAATCCTTGTATTTGAGCACTTCCTCTGCCTCTATCATCATCATCATCATCATCATCATCATCTTTTAACAACCCCATAATCCCTTGCGGGGTGGAGTCTGGGCATCTGATGGAGCTAGCAGAGTGTTTACTGACCAGATGTCCCTCCTGTCACCAATGCGGAGTTTTGTTCAGCAGATATATTCTCATTGTGCCCAGAGAGAGCAATATCTGCCTCTACCCAGGATCAATCTCACAGTCTTCTGATTGTGAGGTGAGAGCTCCAACTCTAGGCCACTGCACCACTCCACTCCACTTCATCTGCCTCTGTACCTGTAAAAAAGACATTTCCAGAGATTCTGCTTTCAGAACCTCCTAGGAGATGACCAGAATGCAAAGAAACAAAGAAAAAACACTTGAGGTTTCGAGGTAAATGGACCACTGATTTTGTTCTTGTCTTATTTAGGATTTGGACCCTCAGATATAACCATCTGTGTCTTGGGTTGCCCTGCTTCATATCTGTCAGTGCTTCTGGAAGGTGGCAACCAGTGTCCTGGTAAGTTCTTAGATTAGGTGTTTTGCTTGCCTATTCTTAAGGTTTGCTCAGAATTGCTGAACTGAACTGACCTTATGCTCTTCCACTTGATAAATTATAATAAATATGAAAGCTCACTACCATCAATTAATTCTCAAAATTTTGTTTCACCCCAAACATACTGTCAGAAATGAGCTATGTTCAGTGCTCTTCAAGCTAGTGCCTTCCCATATGCCAGAAGATATATGCCACTTCCTTGCCAAGGATGCCTTTGAAAATCAGCTGTGATCTTCTAAGGTGATAAACAGTAGCATCTTCTTTATCATATGATAATTCCAATTCTGGAGATGCTAATCGTTTTTTTTCTTCTTCTGTTCAATCATATCAGATCCTTGGAGACTACCTGAAAAGAGGGATTAAGAGGAAGAGTTTTTGAACTTCAGTGACAATTAAACTAGATGTTGGAGATATTGTTTGTGAATCTTCTCTGTCTTAATTTGTTCCTGGCTAGATCATTTTACTGTTTCTTTGTTTTCAGGAGTGGAGGCTAAACCAGAGTTGGTTACCATTTTGAATGTTTAAGGAATTCAAAGTTGTATATTGTCACTTAAACTGGAACAGTTTTTGGTGTTCCAATTTTGAGAGTTAAATCTGTTTTGTAAGGAAAGCCAAGGCATTTGAGTGATTTCCAGCTGCACAGATAACACGAAGAACCAGCTCTTTCTTCTCCCTCCACTTGCCCTTCAACACTTCTTTGCTTTCCAGGCAAAGAGAAATTAGTTGGTAACTCACAAGCCATTTTTTGCTTGTTCATTTTTTCTGTTGCCTTATCCCACCATCCTTTCAAAAACAAAACAAGCACATCCTTTCCAACAAATAAAATGCAAAAATGAAACAAGCAGGCACAAAGTAGGAAGCTATCTACACAAAGACCTATCTGTACACCTTTAATTATAAATCTGTTGCTTGTACCTTTGGGGAATTAAAGTTGGCAGTTTAAAAAATTGCATGTTTAGCTTTCAGAATGCCTTCTGCATATTGCAATAGGGGTTGGATATAACATTATTAAGTCAGGGCTTGTGGTACTCTCCTCCAAAGTGTAGGAGGACAGTTTCCTATAATGTTTTGCCTTTCATAAACCTTGAGTGGGTGTCACCCAAACAGTGAACAACCCATTGCAATAGAATAACTGGCTAATGCATAATAATAATAAACACATAATGATGATGTGCTAATGATATCATGAGAGATTATTCTATTTTCCTTGTTCGGTCTCACTAGGTTCAGTGGTGTCATGTGGGAAATACCGTATTTTTTGGAGTATAAGACGCACCTTTTTACCCCCCAAAAGGGGGTGAAAATCTGGGTGTGTCTTATACACCGAATGTATACATGCAGGGGGGGGCAGTTGCTGCGATGGCAGCGGCAGCAATGGCGGTGGCAACAGCAGCAATGGTGGCAACAACAGACAGCTGCCACCACCGCCAGAAAGCCCGAACTGTCCTCCCATCGCTGCTGCTTCTGCTGCCACCAGAAAGCCTAAACCGCCCCCCCATCCCTGCTGCTTCTGCTGCCCACATTGCTGCTGCTTCTGCTGCCGCCATCCCCACCCCTGCCATCACTGCTGCTTCTGCTGCCACCGCCAGAAAGCCCAGACTACCCCTCTCATCACTGCTGCTTCTGCTGCCACCGAATAGGCTGTTAAGAAAAGGTTCCGAGGATCACGGGGCTCAGCTGTGATTGACAGCTGAGCCCTGCAATCCTCTGAGCCGTTCTTTTTAAAAGCATTTCTTTTACAGCCTATTTGGCAGAATAGGCTGAAAAAAAAATGCTTTTAAAAGTAAAAAGAAAATCTCTGTCAATCAGGCAACTTAGCTGTTGCTCAAACTCAAGTTTGAAGACCCTTGCCCTAACCCAGATGTCTTCAAACTAGACAGTTTTAAGGCTTGTGGACTTCAAGTCCCAGAAATCTGAGACTTGAAATCCACAAGCCTTAAAGCTGTCAAGTTTGAGGACCTTTGCCCTAACCCAGAGGTCTTCAAAAAATTATTATGCTATACTGGTATTTTATGAAATAATATTTTACTACACCATTTGGTTCAGAATACTTTTTTCCTTGTTTTCAACCTGTAAAGTCTTGGTGTGTCTTATACTCCGGGCATCTTATACTCTGAAAAATATGGGTATGTTGTAGATAGGGAACTGTGACCCTTATACTGAGCATTGCTTGGAAATATTATTTTAACCAATGTAGCAATGCTGAGGTTCATTGCTTAAATTGGGAAGACCTTTTTTCCAACAAGGTTGATCACTGGCCTTCAGGAGACCATATGAACAGGCAGCTCATAGACTGTATACACCCATCTCTATTCTCTAAGTTGAGCCTGTTCCCACACTTTTATCTGTGGATTTCTGTGTGCCACTTTCTCTTTTTAGGAAGGAAATGTGAAGATAAGAATTAAACAAATAAAAATTGTTATCTAACCACTCTACAACTTTGGTGTGAACAGCAGATCCCCACCTGTTGTTTTTTTTTACTATGTGACGGGGAAAACCTCAAATAATTCTAACAGTTACGATCAAATCTGGCAGAAACAAACGGGAGCTGTGTCAGATCTTAGCTTTGTAAGAATCCTAAAGAATGTTATATGGGAATGATTGCTCTTAAGGCTTCCGTTTCAAGACTGGGCTGATTGTTTACAGAAAGTTTTCTTGCTCATTTTTGGGCATCCAGTCTTTACATAATTTTCTGGGAATGTTCCAATAGACGCAATGTGTAAAATAGGTTTCCTAGGACATATATTCACACTTGTATTATTAATAGTGAATCTATGTAAGCCAAAATGTTATTTAACTATATAAAACTACTTGTATATCACAGAAATTAATCAACTGAAAACATATTCCTATAAAATAATTTTAAATCTTTTTATAATAATTGACCTATGTCTGTGTTTGTGAATAAAAAGACTGAATATAAAGTGGACCCAATAGGTCCTATAGGCTGAACAATTCAAATGGAGCGCTATCTTTGCGTAAATAATCACTTAAGGGCATTTTTATCTTAAAAGTGTCTGGATTTCCTATTGTACATTTGCCAGATAGTGTGGATTCTTAAGCTTCATTGCAAAAAGAGGAATACAGATAGTCCTTGACTTACAACCATTTGTTCATTGTTGAAGTTAGTGAAGTAAATCACCAAAAAGTGATTTACGATCGTTTTTCATACTTACAACTTTACAGAATTCCCATGGTCATGTGATCAAAATTCAGCACTTGGAAACTGGTGTTATTTATGATGGTTGCGGTGCTTGGGTCATGTGATCACCTTTTGCAATCTTCTGACAAGAAAAGTCAATGGGGAAGCCAGATTCACTTATCAATTGTGTTACTAACTTAACAGCCATAATGATTCACATAACAACTGTGGCAGGAAGGTTTTAAAATGGGCAAAACTCACTCAATAACTGCCCTGCCTAGCAACAGGAATTCTTGGCTCAATTTTGGTCATAAATTGAGGTTTACCTGTACAATGTCAAAAATGTGATGTTATTTGCATATAAATTTTATATGTTATTTAAGCATATGTATATGCTACATAAACCTTTAATTCACTAGAATTGAAACTGAAGTACAATACTTTGTGATGGAGATTAATCAACTGACTTATATACTATCCCTTTCAATTTCTTGTAAGGTGGATCTTCCATGCCCATTTTCTTCCTTATGATTCTGTTTCCTTAAAATAAACATGGATTGGGCAGCTTGTCAAATAAAAATTAGCTACAAAGCTACAAAGAAAGGCATACAGTATACGCTGCATGTATTTATTAGTGAATAAATATCGTTTTAAAGGATTGCATGATTAAGTCATAACAAGAATAGACCCATTAAAATCAAAGGCAATCAATTTCTGGGCAGTTTATTCTGGAGAGATTACTCAAGATTTAAACTGTTGTATTTTTAAAAATGGTTATTATGTTTTATATTTTTTACTGAGATTTCCAAGTTTTACTTAAAAAGTAGATTTGTATATTGTAAAATAATTAGTTCAGATACAGATCTTTAGGGTGCATGTATATTGGAATTAACTTTTGAAGAAAAGTCTTAAGGAAAGAGAGGGAAAAATACTATATAATATACAGATTATTTTAATATTTCAATGTTATAAATGTAATAATAGAAATGAAATTCAGAAGTAAAATCTATCCCTTTTAATGTTTTAATACTATAATTCAACTGATTATGAGATATCCCATTTAGCTCCAATAATTGATTACAACATGATCCAGGGGTCTAGGGGTTGGACTCAACCTCTAATTGATTTACAGTTCAAAACAAATAAGATTTTATTAGATTTTTCACTTACTGTGGACTCTTAGAGCAGGAAGAATTGAATTAGAAGCTTGAAGGATAATATTACCCATTGACGTTGTTTTAGCAAATACATAAATGATTGTCGGTGCAGTAAAATAGCTAAAAAGATTTCAGGAATTGAATAGAAATCTTTTTCTTTCAAAATTTTGGTCTATTTTTTATTAAAAGTTTTCTAAAAAGGAAGTAGAAAAATACCGGTAATACAAACTAATATAAAGTGAGAAAAATAAATTGTACAGAAAGCTAAAAGTACAAGAAAAGGAAAAAATTAACAGAAAAAGAAGAAAAGATATAAAGAAATATTTCTGATTTTCTTTAGAACAGCTGTATGTACAATTATTTCTTACCTTTATAATTACAACATATCTCTCTTATTTCTGTTATTTTGTCTAATCATTAAAATCTTAAATCATGTTCTCTCCTTTTGGTTTCACAATGTATAAGGGGTTTCAACTCAGGAATAAATGTAGATATTGTCTTTTCTCAGATCAAAGAAGTCAATTTAGCTGTCTCAGGAAGTTCTGTCATATTCACCAACCATTCCTCCATTGTGCTAATGCTGAATCTTTCCATCTTTGTGCATACAATAATCTTGCTGCAGTTATTTATGCAAAAACAAAATTCCATTACATTTTTCCAAAGCATTTAATTGCACAGAATTGCAAACAAGGCTGTTCTGTAGACTAATAGATCATGCATGTAACAGCAAACAATTCCCATAAAGTGTTGTCATTTTCCAATCAGCAATTATTGCTATCTGTAGCCTTACTCTGGTTCTTATATTATGTTGTTTACATGAACATAAAACAAATCAGAATTGTTTCTTGGATAGGGCAGTTCTACACAAATGCAGACATAAGATATTGATTGTGATGCTTTAAAATGTTAAATTATACATGTAAGCAGATCTGTTTTGTCACTGTGATGGCTTTCACTGGTGCTAAACCTTGTTTATATAATAAGCCACTCTACAAGGTTTACAGAACTACAATACAAAGCAATATACCATACAATGACTTGCTTCAAATATGTGACTTCTGTCTGGTTACTCTTAAAATTAAATCTAGAACAAATATTGAAATAAAATTCTTAAGTGTGGGTTTTTGGTGCCCCTTCTGCTTCTTACAATAAAGCTTATTAATATATGTTGCAATCAGGTTTTTTGTTTTTCATGTGGCTTGTCACACAACTTCATGCCAATTTAGGCTGACACAGAGTGACTGATTCAAGATCGTGTGGCTGGTTTTAAATGAAATTATACTTCAAGTTTACTTCTGTGGTTGCCTGGTCAATGACAACAGAGAAGTAGCATGACACGAAGTAGTCATTGAATAACTGATCATGGACCAGTGTCTGCCTTGTTCTGTTCTTGAAAGGACTGAGAGTTTTCAGATATGAACAAGCCTATGAGATAAAAAGTAATATTGTGTCATGGTTCTTCCAAAAGTGACTGGAAAGCTGTAAGTAAACATATGTCATTTCTCATTCCAGCTGCTAGTATTATTTTTTGTTTATCAGAGTTATACAGATCTCTACATAGAAATTTCTGGAAAACAGAAATTTCTATCAGAGTATATTAACAAAAAATGTTATCATTCTAACTGTAGAAGTTAGAAATAAGATCAAGCAAAGCCAACTGAGTAGAAATATCTAATGGCACATGCAATGAAATAAAAGTCCTAGCAAAGTGTTTGATATACCTGTACAGGAATCTTCTACAGAATGACTAAATTTGGTATACTCCAGTTCTCATACAAAGCAATAGTAGCCTTGAAAAAAAAGTTATAGGGCAGGAACTTTTTATTAGGCTAGATGAAATTAAATTATTGTAAACTAAGAATGCTTCAGTTAAGAAAAATAACAATTACAGAAAAATCGAGTTACACTGAACACTCACTTTAAAAAATCCTTGAAATTGAACTAATTTGTATTCAGTAGCATGAAATACTTTAGGTTCAGGTTGGAAAAAGTAAATTCTGTAAAAACATGCAACAACAATATGCATTCCAACCAGTACTGATACAAAGAACACATGTTTACAGGAAAGCACCCTGTGTGTAATAAGCTATTTCCATGTGGCACTAAAACATAGACATTCTTGAAGTTTATTTCATGGTTTCAGCCAAATGGAAATATTAATCTGGGATAGATTTGTTTAAAAAAGTTGATTATAGCTGATGTTGACTTTATAGTTCCATTAGAGAGAATTAGAAACTGATTTAAGATTTACATGTAGAAATGCTCTAAGAAAAGAAGAAATGTACAATTTCTCAGATACAGAAAGAATAAAGTAGCAAATATAGAGCAAAATATGCAACACAAATCTGGAAGAAAATTGTTATCCAAACTTTTAATCAGTCTGTCTCCCTGCTCATTATTTTTGTGGAACAGGAGATGGGAGAGAATTTCTGCTAAGTTTGAAATAGTCTATTCTTTCCTGCTCTTTTGAAAAAAACCCAAAAAGCCCATTATTTGCTAACTTGAGATTGGCAGTTTCTCACTGTGAGAAAGAATTTTGGGGGGAAGGATTCATCCCCAGGATTCTTTGACCCTCTGACACACTCTTATGCATCTGTAGAATTCAGATCATTCTTCCTGATCTGTATCTAACTGATCCGATTTGGAAACTAACTTACAGTAATACTAATAAGAAACATCTGGCAAATACTGTCAGGCCAGAGTCTGTATTCTATCACCCTTACCACAGATATTAGCAAGAATTTCAACAGATGAGTTTAAAAGCCAACTTTGTGACTAAACAATGAGAAATGAAATTACTGTTATGTTCCATTTCTTCTTTCAATGGCACATTAGCTCTTCCATTCTTTCCAGAAAAAAAAGATGACTTTTCATATTGTTTTCCAAAAGACACAGTGTTGAAAAACACATTTATAGTGGGTAAAATATTGGCAATTCAGTGTAGTTATTTTTTATGCTCATAGCTCCAAAGCTTCCAAAAGGCAGCTTCAATAGATAAGAGATTCTGGATTCTTAAGACAAATATGAGACTCTTGAGAAGGAAAAATTCAGAACTAATTTTTAGTAAACATCAGCTACAAAGCTTATCAGCATTCAGCATTAACTTATCTTTACCAAGAATCCTGCCCCCTGCATTTGCTAACTGAACAGAATGAGCTTCACATATTTTGAGGCTATTCCATCTAATTCTCAACCTGGTATTTCTAAATGATCGAGGTTGACATGGAACAGTGGAAGTAAATGTCTACCACATGCAAAAGATACCAGATTAGGTGAAGCTGGTCTAATTTGTAGATTGACTATTAAGGACATTTTTGTCATCTGGGATAGAGATGTTTTAATGCCAGCTCTCATCAACCACAAACTATATTTACAAAAATATTGACCTGATTTCTTGATAATATACAGTGCTGAGCTAGTATACATTTACAAATTTATTTATCTGATTTCTTGATAATGTACAGTGCTGAGCAGACAAATGAGCATTTCTAAATTTTGAGTGAGTAAATTATCCTCATGCATAGTGAGTTTATCTGCACCGAAGTCTTTAAACCATCAAGTCATCATGCTGTAGTTTAATCACTGCATAAATAATCTCCATTAAAGTCCATCAATATAGTAAAAATATGTTACCATATTCTAGTTTTTCTCTTCCAAATATAAACAATGGATTTAACTCTTGGATATATAATAAAAGTGGCACTCTTAAGGAATCTATTTTTATTTTGCTTTTTTGCTTTGGATGGAGAAATATTGTCTTAAAACTGATAGTAGAGTTGCTTAAATAAAAAGATTTGAGCTCAGTTTCAAGCATGTGAGAATGCCAGTTTTTCTCAAATTATTTAATTATAGAAAATAAATATTTTCTTTTTAAACACATCAGCTAATAATCTTATTAACTGATTCCAATAAATACTTTGTTATAGTTACATTTTTAAAACACAAATAATCCCTGGACTTTATTATTAAAAAAAATATTTACTTGTTCTGCTACTTAAGGTAGGTCCACTGGTCCATATTTTGAGAAAGACATGCAGAAACAAGCCACAGTCTATTCTAGATAAATATTTGAATCAACTGTATAATGAAATAAAATACCGTGTTTGCAATTTAATAATGCAGCTGGTTCCCTTCACATACTACATGAAAGACACATATTTTGGCTTTTGATGATTTAGAGAAACACTGAAAAATATCTCTGACTATACAAGTATGCATACAATTGCAACAAAAACAGTATTTCTAAATCTAGATCTGCTGATATTTTGTAAGCTTTACTAGAACTTTCTTCTGCAGCACCTAAATAGTTTTTATTGCATATATTTTTTTTCTTTTTCTGTCTCCTGACTTATAAAACTTCTTTTTAAAAGTCTCTCTTTAAGTTTTATTCCGCTGTCAGTAAAATGAGATTTTAAATTTTAATTCACTGTCAGTAAAAAAAGAGACGTGGTGGCTCAGCAGCTAAAATGCTGAGCTTGTCAATCGAAAGGTCGGCAGTTCAGCAGTTTGAATCCCTAGTGCTGTATAATGAGATGAGCTCCTATTACTTGTCTCAGCTTCTGCCAACCTAGCAGTTCGAAAGCATGTAAAAAATGCAAGTAGAAAAAATAGGGACCATCTTTGATGGGAAGGTAACAGAATTCTGTGCGACATTAGCATTTAGTCATGCCAGCCACATGACCACGGAGACGTCTTTGGACAGCACTGGCTCTTTGGCTTTGAAACGGAGATGTGCACCACCCCCTAGAGTTGGGAACGACTAGCACATATGTGCAACCTTTACCTTTACCTAAAATGAGCTTCTGTAAATTGCTTGGTCAATTGCTATGCTGCCATTGCAGGGATGGATAGTAGCAGAAGTATGTTATCTCTTTTTCTTAAGATAGCACAATTCTTTAGAAAGATTAGCTTAATTCCTTCTCAGTTATGTTTTATGGACCCAATGATGACAGTTCTATATCATTAGGCTTTTAATCATTATTTAATATTTCATATTATCATACTTAACCTTATATTTTCCTACTAAACTTTTATTATATTGTATTGTATATGTTGTATAATTATTCTCTACCATACTGTCTGAAGTTGAAGAAGTTGTATTCCAGCATATCAGAAGATGCAACATTGGGGACAGTTACTGAGTCCTTGGAGAAACATTTTTTTGAGTCCAGTATTCTTGGATGTTTTTATTTGCAGATGGCAGGATTGAATACAGATCCTTTGTTGAGAAAGCTTATGTATAATATCAATCAGCTGTTGCACCTTTGTGGATTACATATGTGGGAGATACAATGTTTAGATTGTGTTTTAATTTTCATTTAGTAGTTAGGATGAATTGTTTCCCATTGTTACTAATACTAGATTTTATATAGTATAAATTTTTCTTCAATTGATCTGTATATATTATTATGGTTGGAATAATAAATATGCAGTGGGATGTTGGGTGATAATTGTGCATATTCATACTTGTTTAGTGCTTTATTTTTAAAAAAAAATCTAGTAAATTTAATTTTTAAACTCCTTTAACAGATATGGGAAACGATCCAGCCCAGAGACGCTGATCTCCGATCTTTTGTTGCGAGAAAGCACAGAAAACATTCCTAGATCTAGGTAATAGAAAAGTAGCTTTCTGTAGTTATTCTTGTAAGTTGCTTATAACTTTATTTGCACTATAGACTACACTATATTTAATTTAAAGCCCAAGTTTTACATGGACAAATCTGGGATTTTTAAAAATTCCATTTATACCCCACCCTTCTCCGGAGACTCAGGGCAGCCTACAACTTTGAGCACAACTTAATGTGCTCA